>NQII01004428.1:124049-177592 GCA_002778355.1 Clitarchus hookeri
GAACCTGGTTTGATACCCGGCGAGGTCACTCACGGATTTCCGAATGTGGGAATCTTATAGGAAAACGCCGCTGGTCTGCGGGTTTTCCCGGAAATCTCCCTTTTCCCCCGCCCTTGCACTCCAGCGCTGCACCATCCTCGCCTCACCTCACCCTCAGCGGCTCTGAAGACCCCGATCTAAAGAGCTGTCCAAATCTCTCCAACCTATTCCACTCCATAAAAAAATTCATTTATTTTTACGGTTTTTTTTTAAATATACAAAGAAATAAATTATTTGAAGAAACTTTAAAAAGGGCAACAACCAGGTCTTGCTTTTATTCATTTTAAGGCATGCTTGGCAAAAGTTATTTTACAAAAATACAGAAGCTGCCACAAATAAAAATATGCAGGAATTCCATTTTCAGGAATTTTTGAAATATCTAAAAAAAAATGTCCTTGTACGATCTTACAGACGTCTTGAAGTAGCTCTTGGCATAATTTTTCAGTGTGAATTATCACATTTCTGTTCGTAAGTTAGTTTTCATTATTTGTACATTTTTAAAACAGTGAAATTGTGATTTTGGCATGTATTTATGCGAAAACTATGCGTTAAAATTGTGTTTGTGAGGGAAGAGTAATTGCTGATAATGTATAAAAGTTGAACACTATGCGGCACGAATATAAAATAACACACTTTTTTCCTGGCCAGTCTCCTTTAACACGTGTCTTGTATTTGGTCAAATTGAACTTTAATTATCTTTTGGCCATAAATTGTAATATTTCATTTATCATTAATATGGATAAAACAGAACAAATTTGTGTGTGGGTAATGCCTAGTGAGAAATAATTCTCATGCAAAATATTATTAAACTGAGTGCGCACTAATGCGGTGCGTTGTCCCTCAGGTTTAATTTCAGACTTAATGCTTGTTTGAATGAGGCGGAGTAATAGCCCTAAAATAGTTCTGTAGCGGGATATCAGAAAATTCGGAAGTAACCATGAGTGGACTTTAGCGTATGTGTTTACCGTCTTCCTTCCTTCCCACGCACTTGCCGGATTCCTTACAACTACTTCTTCCTTCCCCCTCGCTCCTAATGAGGCACGATCCCAATTTATCCCTTTTATCCTCCTCCAGAGACATAACTGACGCTGGAGTCGAGGGAAACTGAACGAGGAAAAGATAGACGGTGCTCTTGGCTTGGTAATTGGTGAAGAGGACTTCTATCTCTGAGGATTCAGGAGTAATCCCTGGTCACATGGATTGTTAAGAAAAATTGGAAGGAGCGGCTTCTAGTAGGGTCATTCATGGGATGTGATGCCCTTTAAAATTTGTTGTGTGTGGAAAATGAACGATAAGGGTGTCCATTTATCTGCCCCTTAAAACCATCGCACCAAGGACAACATATTATTACCGTCTCCTGATTTTCTCGGTCACTGCCAACATCTTATCAAGAAACATGCGTTCTGCAAGTCGTGGTCGCTATGGAGTTGCCTAGAAACTGCCAAGTTTGGGATTCAAATCCCTGGTAAGCTATGGATATGTAAATAATTTATAGATGCAAGCTCATCAGGTAAGTTAACGAAGGAAGCTGTCCACGATAACCCTACCTTTGTAAAAGAACGTGCTTAAAAAAAGCCGAACAATAATAAACACCCTCAGATTCCTCAATTTGGCTTCAGAAGATGGGCTGTCAGTGAGAATTTGTTATTACCTTCTGCATGTCTGAGCAATGCACTCTTGTTTGGCTCGGCCAAAATGATTCAGCGAAGCATGTCTTACCTGTTTGCTACACTTATGATGAAATTCTCCGCATTGAGAAATTATATGATCCCTGCCTATTTGTCCACAACTTACAGGAGATAACTCTCTCTACTGTTTAGACCGAGCGAGGTGGCGCAGAGGTCGGACGTTGGTCTCGCATTCGGGAGGACCTGTGTAAGAATCCTGCTCCGACCAATCTGACTTCGTTTTCCATGGTTTTCCAAAATCGCTCCCGGCAAATGCTGAGATGGTTCTTTGCTACAGGCCATGTCCGATTCCCTTGCAATGAATGACCTCGCTGTCGACGATACGTTAAGCCCACCATACCTACATCTACTGTTAAATGATACCTGTCATAGGCACAATGCAAAACTACCGATGTAGTTGCAGATTTTACAGCTGACAATAAAGGAAATGGTCTCTATTTTTTTCCTTTATATATATGGAGAACACAATGGCGAACCACGCCAGTATTAATTTTTCATGGCCAAAGTTACGTGGGGCTGGAAAATCCGTGTATTTTGTTTCTTAAACTGAAATAATTAAGAACCGCATTGAGATCAGTTTTATTTATTACCTCGTGAAAACGCACTTGAGCTTCACTCTCCACTGATCTGGGTGGCCAGTAGACGAAATAACGATCAAATGCTACACAAATTTTTGCAGTTTCAGATTGTGAAATGAATTATTTGAAATCCGGTGTAAGTATATATAATTGTAACAAAGTTCCCGGTGGAACCGGCGGTGGCCTCACCAAACCTACCCTCCAGGTGGCCGATACCTATTAAAATGTCATACCAGGAGCGCTTCTTTCTACTTTTACGTTAACTCCCGCGAGCTAGATATAAATCGGCTCTTTTCTATCGCAGGGCACCGCCGGGAACTTTGAATTTTCAAGTCCGTCATACTGAGTCCGAAATGAATTTAAAATACAAATCTAAATACTTACATAGACACACATTTATCTTCTACCGAGCTCGCGCTTGTCCTTCTTTCAAGCGAAAAGATAAGTATAATGGCACACCATTAGCACATTCTCGGCGCAGTGCACTCGGGCAGTGTAGGACTTAGATTTGGGAAACAGCAGGTATCCAGGATCGTTTCCCGCCTCCTCGCACTACGGGCGCAAGGGGCATCGTTCGAACCACACTGTAGTCTATCTTCGCACGTCTCATTTACACACACATTCTCACACACTACCATTCTCAGACCTTCGGTATTGTCCATTCCATGGAAAACTATCGTCTTCCTTCCTTCGTCCTGAATCACTATCCGGGGCCATCACTGAGGTCGTCTTCATCGGGATTCATGGAAAAATATCAAGTCTAAAATATCAAGTCTTATGCAGGGAGTGTCTTAATCGGGTTTTGTCGCATCCGGGTTTTGGTTAAAGAGCCGACCGAGGTGAAGGACTAGTACCTCACTACGGTGTACTCCGGGAAGGGCTTACCATAGTCAAAAGTACGCCTCCCGTACGTACGGATGGCATCCTTGTAGATCATGGACGGGTCAAATACTTCCCCCCTTCTCCAGAAGCACTCTTTGAGCAAGCTCAAGAGTGCCTTCTTGTTCGTCGGCAGACCCACCTGGGCGACGGTGAGCCTGTCTACGCACTCCATGTGGGGGAAGAGGATCTTCTCGCCCCCATCCATTGACCTAACCAGCAGGGCTACTGCTGCCTTCAGGATTTTCGGTTCCTCCAGCCTTGATATTTGGGCTCCTCGTACGACTTCATCGTACAACTCCCACGATTCCTTCGGGTGGGCTCCTAAAGGCCAGGACTGTACTGCTGCATCCATCGTGCTCTTGTTTGATAGCCATTCTACAGTAACTATTCTCTCAGAGAATGGTACCATTTCGTTTCTCCTTACCTGGGCTCTGAGAAGAGAGACTTCCCTTTCTGTTCGTTCTGCTTGCTCTACTGTCCTGTCTCTCTCCCCACTCCCCCATTCCTTCCGAAGAGCGCGGACCGCTCTTCTTCTTTGGTCCCTTAGGAGCCTGCTCATGTTGCAAAGCCCTCCCTCACATATAAGACTGGATTCCATGAACATATATAATTGTAACATAAAAAAGTGCGTGTTTATTAACAAGCCAACGCCGTCTAGTGTGTGAAAAAGCAAGTAATAAAATAACTGGGAGAAAATAAATGCCTATTACGAGGCTAATGGTCTGGATAATGGTGAGTTCACAACCAAAACAAACGGGCTCAGAGCATAGTGCATAGCAGTAGAACCCGGTTCGCCAAGGTGGGAGACTAGTACACCGCCGCGGCCCCCTGGACGTAGTCGTATGTGTGACGGTGAGGTCAGACAAGCTGCTTGATTACCTACTTGATAACCAGATTGGCGCGGCTTGCGTCGAGCATAGCGGCCTTACAGTTCGGTGAAGAGGCAAATGCGCCAACATTACGAACGTGTTCGTGCTATCGTAAAACTGGAATTATTCTTAGTCCACNCTTTCTTAGCCCACCGCAGTGAGAAGAGACGATTACTGTTTGCCAGTCAGTAAAACATTGACATTTATAGTGCCTCAACTGCTGAAGCCCCATTAATTGATTAAGACTCAGCTAACTGGCGTGACCAAGTTAAATCTGAATTATTGAGTGTCGGCATTGTGACGGCAGTGACTGTATTATCGCGGAGGGCTTCGCATGTTTATTAAACCTCACTTTTCCCATTAAATGTACCACATGATAAGAGAAAACACACAAAATTACACTGGTAGTTTAAATTTAATTTAGGAGGAAGTATGAACAGATCAAGAGACGAGATGACACTTTGAAATTATTTAGGAGTGTGTGTGTTACACGAATGATATTTTGTTAAAATTGATCAAAATTTTGAAATGTATAACTAAAATAGATATGTACATACTGCGTGGTAAACCGATCGAGCAATAATGATTGCGTATCAAATCAACAGTTTCATATCTTGATTATAATAATTCTGGGAGTCATGTTGGTGCCGCATGAAAGGATAATTCGTGTATAACAAAATGTGCACATACGAAGCCAAATTACGACCTCCAGTCGTAATGTCCACTTTGTGTGTCACGAGGTTCTCATTGCAGAACGTGTTCGAAATGGTGATCTCGTGTCTGTTATATGTTTGTGAAATCACCTATATTCATCACTTTTTTTGAATATTTAAACTGATATTTGAAACACTTTGAGTACTGAAATAATTTTATTCAACGGTTATTAAAAGAATCAACTTATTTTATCGGAGGCACGGACATAAATGTTGCTTTTCACACCGAATTCTTTATTGTCAGTGTCACTCTGAAAAATAAGTATGGATTTTATGTTTAATACCTGCGTTGCTTTTCAAAGCTGACATGCCACGAGGGGCGTCAGTAGGAATCTGTTATAGAGCTAATTTTAACAAAAAATAAATTGGATTTTCCAATAACTGCACTATGCGCAACTTTGTTTCGTGTGTAAATGGCGTGATTGATAGCATGTTCTGAAATAAGCGCTTTTCCTGAAAATAAAAACAATTATATCAAAGCGAGCTGCAACTACCAAACATAGAGTGCATACGAGTTAAAAGTTCTTTTATAATTTACTTTTTTGGAAGCGGCTCCTGTTCCACGCATAAAGTTGAAAAGGGGCAACTACTTTGCTAGAGTAATACGCAGACTTCTTTGGTCTGCCTGTAAATATAGATTTTTTTTTTTTTTTTTTTCATTTTCTTTGACACGAACACAGTTACACTTCAAAACCTTTTGGTGTTGAGTACGGCGGGAACTATATTAAACGACACTTTCCGGTAGACAAAAAAAAGCCGTCTGAACAATACCGAGATACAAACAGTCGCGTTGAAGGATCGTACTAACATATTTAAAATTAAATTCAAGTGCAATTATACTGGATATTTTCTACGAAGGCGCGTATAACGCTCTCAGCTCTGTTCTGAAACCCATTATATGTTTACTGTATTTTTTTCTGTTATTAAAAAGTGCTTGGTATCGAATATTACGTTAATTTAAATAAATTTCAACTGTAAAATGCACTTGACTACTACTTGATGTCCGAATAGAATTGTACAATCAAAATACTTTTCCCTACAAAACACGCTAGCAGAAGCAGCCAGTTAATTTTGAACATCACGAAATGGCAACACTGAGCCCGTGACCGAAGTTTTTGTTTCTATCGTGGATAAGTCGGAGATTATCTCAAGGGAAAAATAATATAAGCTAATAAATTGCACTCGAGGTATCCTGTTATTCTGTAGAAATAACATCGAACCTAATATTTCTTCTCTTTAACTCATTTTGTTTAACCTATTTTGTGTATCCAGTTTGTTTGTCTAGAGTTAACTCAAAACGGCGGCAAATTTTGCAACACGTTTCGTAAAAACGCCTTTCTTGCCTTTTCTTCATACACAAACATTGGCAACGCCTTTTAAAGACAGTAATTTTGAAGTACCGAGTTTGTTGGTAGCATTCCGTAATACTCCTTATTTAAAATTTAGGCGATAATTCCATTCTTCCATAAGTAACACTTCTGTTAAGTTTCTTGTTGCGTGAATGGATGAATTCTTTCAGTTTTAAGATAGCCTATGTGTGCATATTAACTATTTATTTTAAATGGTCTGAAAATGTAAACAAGGTTAATATTTACTATTAGGTCAGCAAATCACCACCGACAATTATTATAAGCATACAAACATGCCCTCCAAAATATGCAATACGTAGTTGAATTATAAAGATATTTTGTCTAGAATGTTCTGTAGGAAAAAATCTGTAGTTTACGTTTGTATTTCGCAGTGATCTGAAAACGTGCTGTCACTTAAAATCTAGTGTTTAATATGTGTTTTTAACTAGGGTTGAGTTGAGTTGAGAGATTTGGCAGCTTTAACGAGGTCTTGAGAGATGATGAAGGTGAAATGAGGTGAGAATGGAGTGACACCAGAATGAAAAAAAGGGGGAGGGGGGCATAAACTCGCCGACAAACGCCATCGTCCGGCACGATTCCCACCTGAGAAAATTCGGGAATGACCCGACCGGTGATTGAACCCGGTTCGCCGTGGTGAGAGGCGAGCAGTCTAACCGCTAATCCACCGCGGCCTCCTTTTAACTAGAGCGATCGGGTATAAATCGTTCGTGCAAAAATTGCCTGCCACACTGGCAGCGAAAAAAAAAACTATGTTTGTTATTGCTAAATATTTAGAACTCAATTTTAAAAATTATATTTGCGCGGGTGAGAGGCAGACTCTATCGGCAAAAGCCACTAGAGAATAGCGTCCGAAGGCGATCGAGCAAACAAAGTGATCAGTTCCCTCGTCTTGTCGATACCCGAGGGAGAACACACTCGCAGGACACTTTTTTTTTTTTTTTTTTGCTCTCCTCCATTCCCCACCCCGCGCAGGCAAGCGCTCAACGTCACGAGCCAAAAGGGGGGAGAAAAACAGGCGTAAAGAGTGTGGGGGGAAAACACGTACCCGTTGGCCGCAAGGTCGTTCTTTATCGCGTTACGAACCATCGAGCAGGGCGGTTTATTGGGTCAACTCCGGCGTAAATATCAGAGGAAGTGCAGGTGGCGCGCTGTAGCCTTCTCGCCGGGTATTAGCGGCAGAAAGCGAAGCACCGTGATTAAAGACCATGTGGACCATTCACGGTTACTTCCAACTCTTCTGAAGCCCTGCTAAGTCTCTACTGCTGGCCTGTCCCTCCATCTTACGCAAACGAAGCTTAACCAAGTCTAGAAAATGACACAATAGCGAATACACACTGCATCCTTCCGCTTTCAAAGTAGTACTATTTTTGATAAGAACTATTTCTTACTAGCTATTACCAACACACCTATTTTCTCCCTAGTTTTATTCACATGTATTATAAGTTAAGTATTATAATTTATAGGAAACATACAAGTAAAAGTTTAATTCATCCAACAATGCGGCACTATTATGATAGGGCAAATATAAAATGATTGTGATACGTGAGAAATTCAGGAAACAACCAAGCACATCATGGATGGGTGATTTTTCAAAGGTTTGATTCGAAACGTGTGAAGAAACCGAATAGACTACAGCAAACCTTCAGCAATCTGGAAGCTTCGTTCCGCGTGTTAGGGTAGAACAGGAGAGTGAGTTATACAGGCAGTGAGCAAGTGACCCCGGTCGAATGTTAAGAGGACTGGAGGTGCGGTCTCTTAAAAATAAATATTATGGCCTGTTCGTGGTATCTCCACACTTTTTGAATCAAACCTTAGAGAAACCACCCCGCGTATAACAGGTTTTTAGTGTTTCCAAAATATATCAAATATCGTAAGAGTTTTATTCTTCCGTTAACTTAAGAGTATCTTCATTTTGGTTGAATTTAATTGTTAATTATATTTTATCAGTAAATTGAAATATTTTTAACTCGTAATTAATATGAAAAAATCTGAGAGAAAATAGGTATGTTGGTAATTTCTAGTAAAAAATAGCTCTTAGACAACATTTTGTTAAAATGAATGCGCACGAATGCGGTGCGTTTGTCCCCTTGGTGTAATTTTCTAGACTTGGTTACATTTCATTTGCACGAGGCGGAGGAATATATTGAAAGTAGAACTCTAGCAGGGCTTCAGAAAAGTTGGAAGTAACCGTGGATGTATTGTATTGGTTGCGAGCACTACAGAGAGTGTCGGGTTACCGAAGGTCCAGCGACACACGTGTAACTAACACATACTTGTATGCAGTCAAACTTGGTCCCGATTTATAACGTCTCTAACCATGTAGCACCGAGGCACTACTTAGCTACAGGTAAAGTAGCAGACGTTGCAGTTATCCAGCAATTTTTTTTTCTGGATATTCCCCTGCATTACGTCAGCGCTTTAATTTCATCTCACTACACCTCAAAAAAANCCAGCAATTTTTTTTTCTGGATATTCCCCTGCATTACGTCAGCGCTTTAATTTCATCTCACTACACCTCAAAAAAGCGTCCATGACCTGGTTTTCAAGCACCCCTCAAAACTCTAAACGCAACTAACTTATTTTGTAAATAATAGCTACGGGGGAAATTTCACAAATTCATCAGAGGAGATAGCATACTTCTAATATGGCCACATTTTAATTGTTTTTATTTTTATTTAATTATAATTTAGTAGCTACACCCTGGATGACTATAATTCAGTGAAAGAGCTACAAAATTACNCCAGCAATTTTTTTTTCTGGATATTCCCCTGCATTACGTCAGCGCTTTAATTTCATCTCACTACACCTCAAAAAAAAGCGTCCATGACCTGGTTTTCAAGCACCCCTCAAAACTCTAAACGCAACTAACTTATTTAAATAATAGCTTCGGGGGAAATTTCACAAATTCATCAGAGGAGATAGCATACTTCTAATATGGCCACATTTTAATTGCTTTTATTTTTATTTAATTATAATTTAGTAGCTACACCCTGGATGACTATAATTCAGTGAAAGAGCTACAAAATTACAATGAGAAATTACGTAAACGTTCCTGGAAAACACTTNCAATGAGAAATTACGTAAACGTTCCTGGAAAACACTTGCTAGAAACGGGTTTCTGGGTACTCAGCCAGGAATAGTAAACGTGATACTTACCGCAGGATGTCTTCAACCTATAATGTTAAAATTTTCACACACAGGTAAAAGTATAATGTTATGCCAACAGTATTAATCTTACAAGTTGAGTAATTTTTTGTTATCTGTGAGCCGTCAGTAGGCCCTAACTAATGTTGCTCTTCGTGTAAAACGCTGTTATATTATTAATGTAAATCTTATATGAAGTGCTTTTGTAACAATGTTACCTCCTTATTGTACTTTCGACATTAAGGTGCTGTTTATGTTCCAGCAAAACAAAGTTCGTGTTGAATTGATGTTAACAGGCGTGTTCAAAAATTGCTTGCTTCTTTGCTTTAAAACGACATTTCAATGTAAAATAAATTAAGCGTTTTATTGTGTCACAAAAATAAATATTACCAATGAAGGAAAAACTTCAAGGCATGGGAGAAAATCGAACCCGCGACTTGCGTGCATATCGATCTCTACTTCACGAAAGCTAACGTATTATCAATTGCTTTATTTTAAAATGTGCGATAGTGTTTCATATTGTAGGTATTCTGCAACATATACAATGAGGTGACAAAAGTCATGGGATAGCAATACGCAAATTTACAGATGGCAGTAGTATTGCGTACAAAATTTATAAATGGGCAGTGCATTGGTTGGGCGTTCATTTGTAGTCAAGTGATTCATGTGAAAAGGTTTCTGACGTGATTATGGCCGCACGACGGTAATTAACAGACTTTGAACGCGGAATGGTAGTTGGAGCTCGGCGCATGGGACATTCTATTTCGGAAATGGTTAGGGAATTCAACATTCCGAGATCCACAGTGTCAAGAGTGTGCCGAGAATACCTCATTTCAGGCATAACCTCCTACCATGGACAACGCAATGGCCGACCGCCTGCACTTAATGACCGAGACCAACGACGTGTGCGCAAAATTGTTAGTGTTAACAGACAATCAACACTGCGTGAAATAACCGCAGGAATCAATGTGGGTCGTACGACGGACGTGTCCGTTAGGTCAGTGCGGCGAAATTTGGCTTTACTGGGCTATGCCAGCAGAAGACCGACTCGAGTTCCTTTACTAACAGCACGACATCGCCTGCAACGCCTCTCCTGGGCTCGTGACCATATCGGTTGGACCCTAGACGACTGGAAAAACCGCGACATTGTCAGATGAGTCCCGATTTCAGTTGGTAAGAGCTGATGGTAGGGTTCGAGTGTGGCGCAGACCCCACGAATCCACGGACCCAAGTTGTCAACAAGGAACTGTGAAAGCTGGTGGTGGCTCCAAAATGGTGTTGGCTGTTTTTATATGGAATGGACTGGGTCCTCTGGTCCAACTGAACCGATCATTGACTGAAAAAAGTCATATTCAGATACTTGGAGATCAGTTACAGCCATTCATGGACTTCGTGTACCCAAACAACGATTGACTTTTTATGGATGACAATGCGCCATGACACCGGGCCACAACTGTTCACGATTGGTTTGAAGACCATTCTGGACAATTCCAGGGAATGATTTGGCCACCAAGATCGCCCGACATGAATCTCATCAAACATTTATGGCACATAATCGAGAAGTCAGTTCGTGCACAAACTCCTGCACTGGCAACACCTTCGCAATTATGGACGTCTATAGAGGCAGCATGGCTCGATATTTCTGCCGGGGACTTCCAACGACTTGTTGAGTCCATGCCACGTCGAGTTGCTGCACATTTCTCCGGGCAAAAGGAGGTCCGACACGATATTAGGAGGTATCCCATGACTTTTGTCGCCTCAGTGTAAAGACAAACTGCGGTTCTCTTTTGTTATGTGGAAATACTTTATATTCTAGAAATATATGCACATTTGACGCCTTGAAAACTGCTTCGCAAGGTTTGAAAACTTACATAAGGTACATTTAAAATTTTAATATAGTGGTTTTATTTTATGAGTTTACCGCTGTTCACTAGTATCCGCCAGTTAACAGTGTCAAGTCAGTATAAACTGGTGCTAACTGGACATTACTTTAATGTCGCAGTATCAGAAATATTTTTTTATTCGTGTTATTTTGAGTGCAAAACAACATTTGGTTACGGCAACAGAGACGTTGTTAACATTAACACTTCATTATTATTTTTTCACTCTAGTAATACAAAATGTTATAAATGGTTACCATTATTACATTTGCCATGATATTATTAATTTTACTATTGCATAAATGTTTAAATAAATCCCTTAATATTAATAATTTTTTTGCAACATGATAATTTTTATATGTATTTTCAAGGAACTTTTTTCGTAAATGTAGAGTCAATATACGGAAACGGGCTCTGTAATGACGAAAAATGGAGCTGACCTTAGTAAATATAAAATATGGGACGTTTTGCTACTTCCTACAGCTTCGGATTTCGGGAACGAACAATGCTGATTCTACACGCAGTTTTTTTGCCACTGAGACCAAAAAACTGACGTTTCTGCCCGTTAGGATGTCCAGGCCACTTGGACCTATCCCGTGAAAGATAAAAAAAATAGGCATTAGGCACAAAATAGAGTATTTTGTGTTTGCGTTTCAAATAAATTTTTATCACACATTTGAAAAAGGCATTTGAAAATAGCATGAAAGCTTTATCTGGTAGTTCTAGAAATATTATTATTTTGGTTATTTAAAACAATGGAATTTAAATGTTTTACATTATGTATTTCTTTAACGTGATTTAATGTGCTGCTGTAAGTTCACTCAGACACATAGCCTACTTGCTGACGTAAGACGACATAACGTATTTAACTGTTTATTGAAGTTGACATATCGATGTTTCAAGTTGGAAACAATTCTTAACTAACATGAAAATGAATATAGCTTTATTATAAAACGAGAATAAAAAAATATAAAAATAAAACTTTTTCAAAAACAGAAATAGTTAAAATGCTTTAAAAACAAGTGACATTTTGCTATCCATTATTGTAATTAAAAGAAAACCCTGCCACGTATGTTGCTTGAATGGAATGTTTATTATTAATTAGGTTTATATTTTTTTGCATTGCTGAAAAGTGGAGAGTAGACAAATGAAAAGGCCGAGCATCTCTCTTCTTCTCCGCCTCACTACAATTGGTATTTAAGCCAAGTTTACACTTCCAGGGAAACCGACGTACCAGAGGTTTCGCTTTTAGGATGAAAGGGCGAAAGGCTCAGCGTTTCAAAGAATAATTAATTTACCTTGGCGGTAGAGGGAGTCAGCGGTATTGATCTTCGTTGCTCCTGTAATTGTCCACTGCTCTTCCTTTTCCCGGGTCTATTTTTCATTGCGCCTCTCATTTCAGCTATCTAAATGTGACTCTGCACCCAGTAGTTCACTGTATAACCCAAAAAAATAACGATTCCAACTGGCAGAGTGTTGGCAAGGCTATTCTGCAATTTTTTATTAATAAAACTCTCGTCATTGTGAGCATCTTCAAGGAGGTATTTTCAATTACGACCTCTACAAACTGAGGTTATTGGTTATATCAAACGTTCACCTCAGCAACCTTTCATCGCCAAGTTTGCTATTAAGGTCTTGAGGCTGTTCTGTTTTGAGATTAAATGTTTAAGAGTGGATTTTATTGACCTTGGCCCCTACTTATCCGGCAATAACAATAAAACATTTATTTTGTTTAATTCAAAACTGCGAAGAAAATTTCTAAAAACTTCGAAATCTCTAAGAAATTACGTCGTTAAATTTTTCCGTTGCTTTGTGTCGTCAGATCTCTCATATTCTGATGTCATATCTAAAGACGTATTGAGAAGTTTACGTGATTTAATTCAATTATTGTTTGTGTATCAGGCTACCAGCTTATATATCCCATCCACGGTTACTTCCAAATTTTCTGAAAACCTGGTCAAGTTCTACTTTCATGATGTTCCTCCGCCTCATGCAAACAAAGCTTAACTAAGTGTAGAAAATTATACCAGAGAAATACCGCACCGCATTCCTGCGTACTTGGTTTAATAACATTAAAAATAATAACTATGTCTTACTAGGCGTTACCACGACACCTATTTTCTCTCTGTTTTCGCGTTGACATTAATTGTAAATTAAATATTATATTTAATACATAAGATGTTAGTAAAAGTTCAGTTTAATCAAAAATAAGGTACTTCACTAGTACAAAACGTTTATGATACGTGACGTAGTTAGGAAACAACGAAATCCGTCACACATGGGGTGATTTTTCGAAGTTTCTATTCAAAAAGTGCGAAGAAACCACGAGTAGACTATCGAGACCTTAAGCGTCTCTATCATACAAAGTTAAGATGTTCATTAGGAATTTGACACTTTATTGAACAAATCTAGGAAGGCTACCAATATCAATGAAAAAATTACCTTTCAAGCATTTTCAATACGAGTATACGCTCACCTGGTAAATATAAAAACAATTTCTGACTGTGAACATGCTTACTCGGTATCGTAAGCTAACGAGTGATGTCTGAGAAGATTCATGTACTGTCACAGAATACTTAAGAAAACAGACGTGAAACAGTCCCTTATACCACGAAATAAAGGCTGTTCGCTGTAAACTGAGAAAATCGACCTTTGAGAAATGTAATTGTCCCTACATGCATATATTTAAATGGGCAAACTGACTGGCATGCATCAAGAAAAGTTGGTAACGATGGAGGGAAAGTAGTTCCATGTCTTAACGTTGAATCAAAAGTATTAGGTAAGCGTTTGTGACAAAGAAAATTATTTCTTTTGCTTTCTGTTTTTTAATGCATGTAAATACAAGAATTAGCAAATTTTTAAAATATTTGACTTTTGTTATTATTTTACAGTTTCCCTTGACCAACGCATGAATAAAATGACCAGGCCCATGGGTATGTTAATTTTACATATCACAGCGGAAGAATACGCAATGCGCATGCAGTTAAGTCTTGATCAGGGCTTTCAAAAGTGCTCAGTTTACCGTCAACAGCCTCTACAACAGTACACGTCAGAAAATGGCCTTGCTAGCCACCATGAACGCCGTTCGCGTATCAACTCCTGGTAACTTACTTCGCCAACCAGCAGCCTAACCAACAGTACATCTTTCTTAACAACGCAGCGGCCAATAAGACAAAAGGTCCGTTCCAGAGCGTCGCGCGACCAATCAGCGGATGGGCACGCTCTCATTTAAGGAATCGCCGCGCCAATTGACTTCCGGTACCTTACCTCTTCTGCGGCACCGTACCGGAATTCGCTGAAGAGGGGATGGAAAGAGCCGCTCGGAAGGAAGACTCCCTCGCTTTGAAGCCTTCAGGGGTCGAAACTCACGAACATGAGGCGAGCGTACTGCCGAACGACCAAACTATCTCTGCAACCTGAATAAATTCGTCTATAGTCTATTCGCGGTTACTTCTGACTTTTCTGAAGCCCTGCTAAAGTTCTACTTTAATGATATTCCTCTACCTCATACAAACAAAGCTTCACCAAGTCTATAAAATTACACTAAAGGGACAACGCACAATATTCGTGCACACTCTGTTTTTTACTATTTTCCATGAGATTTATTTCTTACTAAGCATTACCCAAACACCTAGTATTTTCTTTCCGATTTTATTGATATTAATTATGAATTAAATATTACAATTCATAGATAAAACATAAGCAATGTATAATTTGACCAAATATAAGACACGTTTATTTTAACATTATTTATTTATGAAACATCCTAACACCTTATTCATGGGTAAGTTTTTCAAGGGTTTTANTATAAGCAATGTATAATTTAACCAAATATAAGACACGTTTATTTTAACATTATTTATTTATGAAACATCCAAACGCCTTATTCATGGGTAAGTTTTTCAAGGGTTTTATTCAAGGTCTTTACGTACGTGCGGCATAATACGTGAAATGATGACCAGCATCGCGCAAGGTGTGCTAGAATCACTAGAGACAGCGCCTTTCCACGGCAATTGCCATGAGTTGCTGATGACAAACCAACTTTTTATAATCATGTTTTTGCTTTTTCCGTTGCCCAAAAAAAATTATTCCCGTTGGTTCCGTTGTGCACGTTATTATAAGGAATCCAGAAGAATGCAAAAGTACAGCCAGGTTATTACGATGTCAGGAGACTCGACGCACGCATCTCTCGTCGAAGATGCTATTTGGAGATGAACCTAAAGTAGCCACTAACGATGTTATAAAGGGATAAGTAATGTTCTTTCTTTTATTTTATCGCGTGATTTCCGTATTCGGGAAATATGGTGTACGCTGTTGGTCGGTGAAATTTCTCGGTAAAAACCTCCGTTCCCACCGCCTTTGCATTTTGTCGCTGTCCCGTCTCCATTTCACTTCAAACTTACTAACAGTTATATGTAGAAGAAAGCAGGGAGCGAAGAAAATAATACCAGTATTCACAAATATTACGTCATGGAACTACTTTCCCTCCGTCGTTACCAACCTTACAGCGCGCATGCCACTTAGTGTGCCTGTTAAAATGTATGCTTGTAAGGGTGGCGACATGTTTCAATGGTTGATTTCAAAAGTGCTCAGTTTATCGTGAACAACAAAATTATTTTTCGGCTCAACAAATTACTTTTAAATTATTTATTTGTTTCAGAGAAACGAATGCAGATATTTCGAACAACAGCAGATTAGTTTAGTTGACAAAATATGGTTCACAGTAAACAAGTGCTTTTCAAGCAAACTAATTGTGGTATCTGCAACTAAATATTTCTCTCGGTGAACCATTTCTGGTAACGGTCACTATTGGTTGGTTGTCAGGGTCGCATTTCAAAACGTTACTTTGCGACAAAATTGTACTCTTTCGCTGTCCCAGAACACTTGGAGTAAAAGTTTCATTCGCTCTTGTTGGTATCCCGAAACTGTGGAGTGATACTCTGAGCATCTTGCGAGGGTCACAATTTTTACACGCATTATTTCAGCGAAAATGGCGGAAGGTTTAGTTGAATTAAGCGAATAGAAAAACATGCGCATGTTCTGGTTACAGACACAAACGGAAAAGCACAAACGACGAGGTGATAAAATATTTATTTTTGATTTAAGAGATACTGCTGTATTGTTGTACATAATTTTTTCGGTTATGCCGTAAGTGTAGCTCATTGTGGTTTAAGTTATTATTTTAAATAAATAAGGTTATGAAACGTTATGTAAATTTATATTGGAATTTACATTGGTTGCTCAGTCAGGAAATCTTTGTAAACACAGTGCGCTATTTATATGCATTATGCTCGATCCGAAACCACATTTGCTCAGCTTCCTTAACTTTCACTCTATTACTCTATGCAGCATTATCATACTCTCGGAGTGGCGTTTCTCAAACGCCACCCGGCCAGTAGAGCAGTCACTGACTGTGCAGCAATCGACGTGTGCCCTTGCAATTNAAAAAAGTTTAATTATTTACGTCACGTATTGTGGATGAGAACAGTGTTGTGTACGAGACTGATAAAAACTAGACAAATAACGAAACCTACCCCAAGAGAGTTTAGTATTTAACGACAATATATATTATATAATAGGCTAATGATGACGGTACATTGAGCACTTTTAAAATCGACCTTCGAAAAATGTCTAAGTGCCAACTTGCGCATATCTTAACGGGAAAACTGACTGGCACGCGCACAGCAATGTTGGCAAGGTCGCAGGAAACGCAGTTCCACGTAATGATGATGCATTAAAAGTGTTCCGTAAACATTTGTGAACAGCGAAATGATTTGTTTGCTTTCTGTATTTTATAATGCATATAAGAGCAGTAATTAGCAAATTTGTTTGCTTATCTGATAATTTTACACTTCCACGTGACTGGCGTATNCATACAAAGTTAAGATGTTCATTAGGAATTTGACACTTTATTGAACAAATCTAGGAAGGCTACCAATATCAATGATAAAATTACCTTTCAAGCATTTTCAATACGAGTATACGCTCACCTGGTAAAGATGAAAACAATTTCTTACCATGAGCATGCCTACTCGGTATCGTAAGCTAACGAGTGATGTCTGAGAAGATTAATTTTAACGTACTGTCACAGAATACTTACGAAAACAGACGTAAAACAGTCCCTTATACCACGAAATAAAGGCTGTTCACTGTAAACTGAGAAAATCGACCATTGAGAAATGTCATTGTCCCTACATGCATATATTTCAATGGGTAAACTGACTGGCATGCATCAAGAAAAGTTGGTAACGATGGAGGGAAAGTAGTTCCATGTCTTAACGTTGAATCAAAAGTATTAGGTAAGCGTTTGTGACAAAGAAAATCATTTCTTTTGCTTTCTGTTTTTTAATGCATGTAAATACAAGAATTAGCAAATTTTTTAAAATATTTAACTTTTCTTATTATTTTACAGTTTCCCTTGACCAACGCATGAATAAAATGACCAGGCCCATGGGTATGTTAATTTTACATATCACAGCGGAAGAATACGCAATGCGCATGCAGTTAAGTCTTGATCAGGGCTTTCAAAAGTGCTCAGTTTACCGTCAACAGCCTCTACAACAGTACACGTCAGAAAATGGCCTTGCTAGCCACCATGAACGCCGTTCGCGTATCAACTCCTGGTAACTTACTTCGCCAACCAGCAGCCCACCCAACAGGACATCTTTCTTAACAACGCAGCGGCCAATAAGACAAAAGGTCCGTTCCAGAGCGTCGCGCGACCAATCAGCGGATGGGCACGCTNTAACCAACAGTACATCTTTCTTAACAACGCAGCGGCCAATAAGACAAAAGGTCCGTTCCAGAGCGTCGCGCGACCAATCAGCGGATGGGCACGCTCTCATTTAAGGAATCGCCGCGCCAATTGACTTCCGGTACCTTACCTCTTCTGCGGCACCGTACCGGAATTCGCTGAAGAGGGGATGGAAAGAGCCGCTCGGAAGGAAGACTCCCTCGCTTTGAAGCCTTCAGGGGTCGAAACTCACGAACATGAGGCGAGCGTACTGCCGAACGACCAAACTATCTCTGCAACCTGAATAAATTCGTCTATAGTCTATTCGCGGTTACTTCTGACTTTTCTGAAGCCCTGCTAAAGTTATACTTTAATGATATTCCTCTACCTCATACAAACAAAGCTTCACCAAGACTATAAAATTACACTAAAGGGACAACGCACAATATTCGTGCACACTCTGTTTTTTACTATTTTCCATGAGATTTATTTCTTACTAAGCATTACCCAAACACCTAGTATTTTCTTTCCGATTTTATTGATATTAATTATGAATTAAATATTACAATTCATAGATAAAACATAAGCAATGTATAATTTGACCAAATATAAGACACGTTTATTTTAACATTATTTATTTATGAAACATCCTAACACCTTATTCATGGGTAAGTTTTTCAAGGGTTTTATTCAAGGTCTTTACGTACGTGCTGCATAATACGTGAAATGATGACCAGCATTGCGCAAGGTGTGCTAGAATCACTAGAGACAGCGCCTTTCCACGGCAATTGTCATGAGTTGCTGATGACAAACCAACTTTTTATAATCATGTTTTTGCTTTTTCCGTTGCCCAAAAAAAATTATTCCCGTTGGTTCCGTTGTGCACGTTATTATAAGGAATCCAGAAGAATGCAAAAGTACAGCCAGGTTATTACGATGTCAGGAGACTCGACGCACGCATCTCTCGTCGAAGATGCTATTTGGAGATGAACCTAAAGTAGCCACTAACGATGTTATAAAGGGATAAGTAATGTTCTTTCTTTTATTTTATCGCGTGATTTCCGTATTCGGGAAATATGGTGTACGCTGTTGGTCGGTGAAATTTCTCGGTAAAAACCTCCGTTCCCACCGCCTTTGCATTTTGTCGCTGTCCCGTCTCCATTTCACTTCAAACTTACTAACAGTTATATGTGGAAGAAAGCAGAGAGCGAAGAAAATAATTTCAGTTTTCACAAATGTTACGTCATGGAACTACTTTCCCTCCGTCGTCACCAACCTTACTGGGCGCATGCCACTTAGTGCGCCTGTTAAAATATATGCTTGTAGGGGCGGCGACATTTTTCAATGGTTGATTTCAGAAGTTCTCAGTTAATCGTGAACAAAAAAAATAATTTTTTGGATCAACAAATTAATTTAAAATTATTTATTTGTTTCAGAGAAACGAATGCAGATATTTCGAACAACAGCAGATTAGCTGAGTCAACAAAATATTGTTCACAGTAAACAAGTGCTTTTCAAGCTAACTAATTGTGGTATCTGCAACTATATATTTCTCTCGGTGAACCATTTCTAATAACGTTCACTATTGGTTGGTTGTCAGGGTCGCATTTTAAAACGTTACATTGCGACAAGATTTTACTCTTTGGCTGTCCCAGAACACTTGGAGTAAACGTTTTTATTCGCTCTTCGTGGTATTCCGAAACTGTGGAGTGATACTCTGAGCATCTTGCGAGGGCAACAATTTTTCCACGCATTATTTCAGCGAGTAACGTAGGGTGAAGTGGAAAATGGTGGAAGGTTTAGTTGAATTAAGCGAATAAAAAAAAAAGCGCATGTTCTGGTTACAGACACACACCGAAAACTACAAACGACGGGGTGATAAAATATTAATTTTTGATTTAAAAGATACTGCTGTATTTTTGGACATAATTTTTTCGGTTATGCTGTAAGTGTAACGCATTGTGGTTAAAGTTATTATTCTAAATAAAAGAGGTTATGTAACGTTGTGCATATTTATATTGGAATTTACATTGGTTGCTCAGCCAGGAAATGTTTGTAAACACAGTGCGCTATTTGCATGGATTTTGCTCGGTAGGAAACCACATTTACTCAGCTTCCTTAGCTTTTACTCTATTACTCTATGCAGCATTATCATACTCTCGGAGTGGCGTTTCTCAAACGCCACCCGGCCAGTAGAGCAGTCACTGACTGTGCAGCAATCGACGTGTGCCCTTGCAATCCATCAAGCTTATTTGAAAGAAAAAAAAGTTTAATTATTTACGTCACGTATTGTGGATGAGAACAGTGTTGTGTACGAGACTGATAAAAACTAGACAAATAACGAAACCTACCCCATGAGAGTTTAGTCTTTAACGACAATATATATTATATAATAGGCTAATGATGACGGTACATTGAGCACTTTTAAAATCGACCTTCGAAAAATGTCTAAGTGCCAACTTGCGCATATCTTAACGGGAAAACTGACTGGCACGCGCACAGCAAAGTTGGCAAGGTCGCAGGAAACGCAGTTCCACGTAATGATGATGCATTAAAAGTGTTCCGTAAACATTTGTGAACAGCGAAATGATTTGTTTTCTTTCTGTATTTTTTAATGCATATAAGAGCAGTAATTAGCAAATTTGTTTGCTTATCTGATAATTTTACACTTCCACGTGACTGGCGTATNTAATGCATATAAGAGCAGTAATTAGCAAATTTGTTTGCTTATCTGATAATTTTACACTTCCACGTGACTGGCGTATGAATAAAGTGATCATGCCCGTGGCAATGTTAATTTTGCATATTGCGGAAGACTGCACATTGTATATACACGTAGATCTTAAAGAGGCTTTTCAGAAGTGCTCAAATCAACGTGAAGAGCATATGCAATCGTAGCCCAAGCTGCAATTAGGCTTATTCTTCTAAGGGTTAAGAAACTGCGCCGGTGAACGTTGATGTATGATAACGCGGAGGAAAGCAAGGCAAGTGCATTCGGCCGGCATCGAACGCACGACTTCCCGAATGCGAGTCAGGTGTGCCGCCGCAAGGCCAGAACAACGCTCGGTGTCTCAGACAGCTGTTTTCTCCGATCTGATTGGCTGGAGTCCATGCCCTCGCAACGCGTCGCCGCATTTTGAAACTCGCTGCACTGAGAGGAGGTTGCATTCCTTCACGGAACTGCTGTTGGCGCCAGTGCGATTACAGCGAAGCTAAGGACCAGCCAACGAATACCTGCTCCATTCTTCCTCTACTGTAGCTGAACAGCAGTTGAGCGAGCACTCTTACAACCTCCTATAGTCTGTTCACGGTAAAGTGAGCATTTTTTAAAAATCAACCTTTAAAAAATGCTACTGCTCCTACCTCCATATATTTCATTGGGAACATTCACTGGCATGCGCCCAGTAAAGTTGGTAACTACCGAGGGAGAGTAGCTCCGTGCTCTAACATTGAATTAAAAGTGCTAGGTANCATGCGCCCAGTAAAGTTGGTAACTACCGAGGGAGAGTAGCTCCGTGCTCTAACATTGAATTAAAAGTGCTAGGTAAACATTTATGAAAACTTAATTTATTTATTTTGTTTTCTGCTTTCATAATGCATATATGTGTATGAAATTGCACGTTTCTAATATATTTACTTTTGTAATACTTTCACAGTTTCACTTGACCGACGCATGAATAAAGTGATCACGCCCACGGAAATGCTGATTTTACATATGGCGGAAGAATACATAATGACCACACAAGTAGAAACTAAACAGGGCTTCCAAAAGCGATCAGTTTACCATGAACAGCATTTACCTAAGCTGTATCCAAATTGGCAGCANCATGCGCCCAGTAAAGTTGGTAACTACCGAGGGAGAGTAGCTCCGTGCTCTAACATTGAATTAAAAGTGCTAGGTGAACATTTATGAAAACTTAAATTATTTATTTTGTTTTCTGCTTTCATAATGCATATTTGTGTATGAAATTGCACGTTTCTAATATATTTACTTTTGTAATACTTTCACAGTTTCACTTGACCGACGCATGAATAAAGTGATCACGCCCACGGAAATGCTGATTTTACATATGGCGGAAGAATACATAATGACCACACAAGTATAAACTAAACAGGGCTTCCAAAAGCGATCAGTTTACCATGAACAGCATTTACCTAAGCTGTATCCAAATTGGCAGCANAAACTAAACAGGGCTTCCAAAAGCGATCAGTTTACCATGAACAGCATTTACCTAAGCTGTATCCAAATTGGCAGCATTTAATTTTTAAGGGGGAAACCCTAGTAAAAAAAATGTTTTAACGCCTCGTCACAGGGTACTTAAAAATACCGTGGTGAAATAGTCGCTAATACCGACATTTCCAGCCGCACACTTCAGCAAAATGGCGTCACTATCCAGCAACATGTCGGAACGCCGTTCGCCAATCAGCGACTGGTATCGCACTTGCCAGCAGGCCGCTCCAAAGTCTCACGCAACCAGAACAAGAATGTGCACACCCACGTCAAAGGAACCGCCACACCATTTTGTTTCTGTACTCTTACCTACTCTGTGGCCTCGAGGTCACGTGTCGCCACAAGGAAGCATTGCGACGGTCTCGTATATGCGTTCGCGGATATCTGAATTTCTCGCAAATTAGATCTCTGACAGTAGGATGATATTACACGCAGTGAAAGCCCACGGATAGAGACCCGGAAATTTCGCGAATGCATTGGAGGACAAGTTAGACTTCAATCATACGTGCATTTCAATTTCTGTTTCTACTGGACCACAGCACGTAATACACGCCCCGGACGGCTTTCACCCAATAACAAGCCTGCAAGGGAAACAAGGACCGAATGCCGTACTACTTGGTATAGGGATTAATCTGGAGCAACAGCCAATGAAATGAACAACTAACAGAAGTTCGATCACACAAACTGTCGTGGAGTTTAGTTTGTTGCCAAGTGAATCCGCAAAGTTTCCCGGCTTTCTACCAATGGATTAAGCTACGGATTCCTCTTTGTACTTTTATCATTTCTCGTGAGGAAATTGCGTAGGAAAGCTCTGAAATTGCCATGCGCACGAAAGCCCTAAAATTACCATTTGTAAACATTTAAAGTATGTTTTTTTTATCATTTAATGTAGGTAGTAAGATTAAAGTAAAACGTGGCAGCTGTAGATAAAGGCCGTTCACGGTTAAATGAGACCTTTTAAACCAACCTCTGAAAAATGTTACTGCCCTTATCTGCATACATTTTAACAGGCACGTATTGTGCCAGCACCCTGCAAAGTTGGTAGCAACAGAGAGAAAGTAGTTTCATGTTTTAACTTTGAATGGAAATTTTTAGGTAAACAATGGTTAATACTGAAATTATTTCTTTTTCTTTCTGTTTTTTAATGCGCTTAGGTGTAATAATAAGCAAATTTTTAAATATTTAATTTTTTAATATTTTTATAGTTCCTCTCGACCGATGCATCAATAAAGTGACCAAACCCATGGCATTGTAAATTTTACATATTGCGGCAGAATAAGCAATGTGCAGATAAGTAGATCTCAAGCAGAACTTTCAAAAGTTCGCAGGTAACCGTGAATAGACTATAATGGTTTTTTACGTTTCCTCTATAAAAGTCGTTTTCCCATACCATTTATTTACTGAGATAAGGGTATACACGCAAACACGTATGTTACAGGCGATAATGTAGTAGCGAATATCCACAAGTACTCCCTGGTACACACAGTATGTACTTGTCCAAAATATTTGGACGGGTCATCGCCTATTCAGACTAGCTAGAATCGTCACACATTCTGGCGGCAATAGCACCAACTACAAGAAGACAGACGTGCATGCTGGCACGGGCGCATTACGATTCATCGCAAACATTTTCGTTACAGTTAACAAGAAAAAGGAATAGTATATCGCGTCAAATGTCAATTTAGTTGCGTGGTTGTACCACTGTGTTACAAACCAGGTGTTCAGATTTATTTTTAATCACGTGGGCAAATTCGATGTGAACGTTCACCGGTCAAGTCTTCTCGCCTAGTGAGCGTGACTACCTAGCGTCCTCGGCGACCAGTGATCCTCTGTAAGTCAAACGTGACACGAAGCTACCTCAAGCAAATTTTGTCGTATAAATCACATATATATGCAATCCACAATAATTTTGACAACAAATGCAACAAAAACTGACTTCTCAGCATTCTAATAACTTTGTTTTAGTGTACCGAAATAAACAGTTGCATCAAATGTAATAAAATAC
Organism: Clitarchus hookeri; assembly: GCA_002778355.1. NCBI lineage: Eukaryota > Metazoa > Arthropoda > Insecta > Phasmatodea > Phasmatidae > Clitarchus > Clitarchus hookeri. The sequence goes on from NQII01004428.1 coordinate 148,182, forward strand.
CGCGTNACTTCTCAGCATTCTAATAACTTTGTTTTAGTGTACCGAAATAAACAGTTGCATCAAATGTAATAAAATACCGCGTAAGGAATTTATATGTTTCTCCCTTTTAAAACAATTGCAATTTTGACGTGACAACGTCTTAAATTAGGTTGCGGCTGGGAGTCACTTATGAAAAAGTGTAACGCTCGGTAANACTTCTCAGCATTCTAATAACTTTGTTTTAGTGTACCGAAATAAACAGTTGCATCAAATGTAATAAAATACCGCGCAAGGAATTTATATGTTTCTCCCTTTTAAAACAATTGCAATTTTTAAGGTTTATTTCTTTCAAGATTTTCTATAGTACGCATACGTTATTAATTACGTGATAAACATATCTGTTTTNTTTTTAAGGTTTATTTCTTTCAAGATTTTCTATAGTACGCATACGTTATTAATTACGTGATAAACATATCTGTTTTAGTATATTTGAATAACAAAAATACTCAGTTGAAATTTTTATACTTAATTTCATCTTGGCTGATCCGAATTACTCTCAGAAATGGACGATGAAGAGAGAAGCAGGTGTGCGGGGGGAACGATCAATCACCGATAAGTTATCGAATGTTTTACATACTTCGTACCTTCGCATCGTAGGTGTCAGTTGCCTTTCACCATGCATACGAACATCTTAAGAAAATACCTGGGAGTATTACAAGTATGATCTTATGAGGAATACTCTTCCCTATCGACGCTTGGTGTACCTACTTAAGGTGTCGCATGTTTCAACCATTTACTGCATACAAACATACGGTAGCTTCAAAATGTGTTATCGGAATATACCCGGCCAAATTGTCTGCGGCTTCAATTTTGTTACTTCTACGCATAGACTAAAGATGAGGTAGACCGCGTATTCGTCTTCTGTGCATGTTTCCAACGTTGACCTACCCCAAACATACACGACTGTTAAAGTCACATGGTCAACAGTGATGAACGTGTTTGTTTATATTTTAAGTTTTAAATGACAAGCACTATTATATTAATTAAATACTTTTTCCAATTTGAATTTAGTCAAACAGCATTACAAATTGGTTAGAGGAACTATGAAATCACATCTCCAAGCACTTGTTTATAAATCAGTTTTCTAGCCTAAAATCCAAACCATGCCGTTTTCACTAGACGTGTTGGCAGAAAACCAGTTCAATGTTGGGACACGGAGATTGGCTGTGCGCAGCCAGCGAGATCAGTCGACCTCATCTTTAGTCTATGCTTCTACCAGAGGACAGTTTGAAATGTATTGCAATAGGAGACTTTATTCCGTTATGAGTACCAAACAACGTACGTGGTATGTTCCTTTTAACACTTTTAAATCTTGTAGACAACTGTCTACATGTTGTACAGGAAAGATGAACGGTGACACAGCAAGGATCGCNTTAACACTTTTAAATCTTGTAGACAACTGTCTACATGTTGTACAGGAAAGATGAACGGTGACACAGCAAGGATCGGTGCCGAATGATCTTCCCTCTGAGTAAATTATTCTTAAACCTTACTACTGCTGTACATTCGGACTGGTCAATACAAAGCGTACACTCTAAGAAATTATTCGCAAATGTACCACATTGGTGTATACATATAGTAATAAACCGTGTGAGGTAAGGTTTTTTCCGCATACATCGACGACAGCTTTCCTAGATCTGCTCAGAAAGCAGTCAAATGCGTAGGGAAGCTCCGAACTTTGTATAACAGTGACGTTCAACATTCCCATATTTGCAGCCTGATGTGTGGTATTATTTCCATAACATGTATAGGTTAAAAACTTCCATCACTGTTTAGGAAGATCACTAGAGATTTTTTTACAGTGTACAGCTTATTGGTTGTGATAACGAAACAAGTTCCTAGCCACCTTCAGGCTTCCGCATACCTAGAACTTTTTTCCACGTTTAATGCCGAGAAGTGACGGAGCAATAAGGGCGACACTGCCACGAGCAACAAGTGCGCCATCACCGCTAAGCTCAAGGCTCTGAACTGGTGTGCAGTGTCCTATGTAGTCGCAATGCGCGTAACTATGGGGATTTCAGCTCTGACGCTATTATTTTGCTATGGGGAAAAGTCTGTTAGAAATTTCAACGCAGGACCCTTGAGTAGTTTTGTATGTTGACACGTAATTTTTGAGACACAGCGTTTCAAAAAACGGGTTTTAGCCTTTTTGAAGCACTGCAAAATGGTGCTTTTACTGTGCGTGTCGTTTTTAAATCACTAAACAGCCCTCGCTGGAAGTGTGTGTTTTTTTCTCGTAGATCAGAACGTTGGACGCGCGTTTGACAGTTTCGTGGAAAAAAAGTGTATTTTAAACGCGCTAGAACGCAGTTCAAGCGCCAGGTAGGCGGGAGACTGAAGTGCAGCACGCATCATTTGCTACACCATTAACCANTTAACACTTTTAAATCTTGTAGACAACTGTCTACATGTTGTACAGGAAAGATGAACGGTGACACAGCAAGGATCGCTGCCGAATGATCTTCCCTCTGAGTAAATTATTCTTAAACCTTACTACTGCTGTACATTCGGACTGGTCAATACAAAGCGTACACTCTAAGAAATTATTCGCAAATGTACCACATTGGTGTATACATATAGTAAGAAACCGTGTGAGGTAAGGTTTTTTCCGCATACATCGACGACAGCTTTCCTAGATCTGCTCAGAAAACAGTCAAATGCGTAGGGAAGCTCCGAACTTTGTATAAAAGTGACGTTCAACATTCCCATATTTGCAGCCTGATGTGTGGTATTATTTCCATAACATGTATAGGTTAAAAACTTCCATCACTGTTTAGGAAGATCACTAGAGATTTTTTTACAGTGTACAGCTTATTGGTTGTGATAACGAAACAAGTTCCTAGCCACCTTCAGGCTTCCGCATACCTAGAACTTTTTTCCACGTTTAATGCCGAGAAGTGACGGAGCAATAAGGGCGACACTGCCACGAGCAACAAGTGCGCCATCACCGCTAAGCTCAAGGCTCTGAACTGGTGTGCAGTGTCCTATGTAGTCGCAATGCGCGTAACTATGGGGATTTCAGCTCTGACGCTATTATTTTGCTATGGGGAAAAGTCTGTTAGAAATTTCAACGCAGGACCCTTGAGTAGTTTTGTATGTTGACACGTAATTTTTGAGACACAGCGTTTCAAAAAACGGGTTTTAGCCTTTTTGGAGAAATGTATAATGGTGCTTTTACTGTGCGTGTCGTTTTTAAATCACTTAACAGCCCTCGCTGGAAGTGTGTGTTTTTTTTCGTAGATCAGAACGTTGGACGCACGTTTGACAGTTTCGTGGAAAAAAAGTGTATTTTAAACACGCTAGAACGCAGTTCAAGCGCCAGGTAGGCGGGAGACTGAAGTGCAGCACGCATCATTTGCTACACCATTAACCANCGCTAGAACGCAGTTCAAGCGCCAGGTAGGCGGGAGACTGAAGTGCAGCACGCATCATTTGCTACACCATTAACCATACATTTATGTGAAAATTAAAGGGTCTAACCTATATGTAGCAGAGCTCAATCTGAATCCCTGAATAAATGTTTAAGAAGTTGCATCACTCCTTATAGAGAAATCCTTAATTTATTTTTAGTGCCATAACAAAAGAGTTAGGACCATTACTGAAAATATTTCATTATAGAAGCATTACATTTCATGTATCTGTGCAATTTTTTTTATCTGGTTGTTAATATGTATTCCATGGTTGTCATTAAAAGGTGAGAATTAAGTAATATATAAAATTTCCTATTATGTTTTTTTTGNTTAATATGTATTCCATGGTTGTCATTAAAAGGTGAGAATTAAGTAATATATAAAATTTCCTATTATGTTTTTTTTGCAAACATATGCAATAGTAGTTTACGAATTATACTTGTAATGATGGGCTAAGCTTCTACTGTCGAATTTTTCAATAAATCCTCCTAAATTTGGACCAGGAATAAATAAACAAATTATTCAATACGGCGGTAGACACAGGTTCTCAAATAACAGACAGGCAGACTCCGCTTTAAGGAAAATGTCTCTTCCACATCTCGACCCAGAGCGCCCACTGTCGTAAGAGTGCGTATTACGCTGCGTCTAGTTCGCACGTGTAACCAGGTCAAATTTTCTGGGATGAACGCGTGCCATAAACCTTCAGGATTAACACTCGGAATTTAAGAGCTTGCGCTTGTCCCATATAAGGAAGGCAGTTCCTTGCAGTACCCCGAGTGGAAGTGCTCTTTAATCTGCGCCCGACATCGCTCGCAAAATTTCTCCCGCGCCCACCTCTAAGGAATTTTCATTCCGGGCCTATGGGGTTGCCGGAAACGGGAGGAGGTAAACGAGAGTTGCGTGTGTGACGAACGCCGGAAACCTTCCGCCGGCAAACGCAGTGCGTGTTCAGCTCAGCGTAACGAACGGGTTTCATTACGCCTCGCGACGAAGCGAGGCACGCCAAAGAACAAGCAGGCAGGTGGGAACATAGACTAAAGATGAGGTAGACCGCCTATTCGTCTTCTGCGCATGTACCCATCTTTTACCTACCCCAAAGGAACACAATTGTCAAAGCCACATGGTCAACAATGATGAACGTGTTCGTTTATATCTTAATTTTTAAATGACAGGGACTACTATATGAATATAATACTTTTACCAATTTGAATTTAATCAAATTGCATTACGAATTGGTTATAAGAAGTATACATACATCTCAAAGCATTGTTTAGACATCAGTTTTCTGACCTAAAATCCAAACCATGCCGTTTTTGCTAGATACGTTGGCAGAAAAGCAGTTCAATATTGGGACACGGAGATTGGTTGTGCGCAGCGAGCAAAATCTGTCTACCTCATCTTCAGTCTATGGGCAGAAAGGGCTTAACGTCTCGTTCACAGTGAGGTCATTGGAGACGGAGCAATTTGCTCAGACAAAAGAGGAACTGGAAGGAATCAACCATGGCTTATAGTAACGACACATCCCAGCATTAGCTTAGTGATTTAGAGAAACCATGGGATACTGAAACCAGGTTTGCCGGGCCGGAATCGAACCCAGGTACTCCCGAATGCGATACCAGTGATTTACCACTGCTCCTCCTCGCTCGGCAAAGAACAAGTATAATAGAAAAATAATGCGTGAAATGGAGAATTAAGACGGGAAAACAAGAACTGAAACTGTGCTATTCAATGTGCTAGNAAGTGCTCTTTAATCTGCGCCCGACATCGCTCGCAAAATTTCTCCCGCGCCCGCCTCTAAGGAATTTTCATTCCGGGCCTATGGGGTTGCCGGAAACGGGAGGAGGTAAACGAGAGTTGCGTGTGTGACGAACGCCGGAAACCTTCCGCCGGCAAACGCAGTGCGTGTTCAGCTCTGCGTAACGAACGGGTTTCATTACGCCTCGCGACGAAGCGAGGTACGCCAAAGAACAAGTANAACCTTCCGCCGGCAAACGCAGTGCGTGTTCAGCTCTGCGTAACGAACGGGTTTCATTACGCCTCGCGACGAAGCGAGGTACGCCAAAGAACAAGTAGGCAGGTGGGAACATAGACTAAAGATGAGGTAGACCGCCTATTCGTCTTCTGCGCATGTACCCATCTTTTACCTACCCCAAAGGAACACAATTTGTCAAAGCCACATGGCCAACAATGATAAACGTGTTCGTTTATATCTTAATTTTTAAATGACAAAGACTACTATATGAATATAATACTTTTACCAATTTGAATTTAATCAAATGGCATTACAAATTGGTTAGAAGAAGTATACATACATCTCAAAGCATTGTTTAGACATCATTTTTCTGACCTAAAATCCAAACCATGCCGTTTTTGCTAGATACGTTGGCAGAAAAGCAGTTCAATATTGGGACACGGAGATTGGTTGTGCGCAGCGAGCAAAATCTGTCTACCTCATCTTCAGTCTATGGGCAGAAAGGGCTTAACGTCTCGTTCACAGTGAGGTCATTGGAGACGGAGCAATTTGCTCAGACAAAAGAAGAACTGGAAGGAATCAACCATGGCTTATAGTAACGACACATCCCAGCATTAGCTTGGAGTGATTTAGAGAAACCATGGGAAACTGAAACCAGGTTTGCCGGGCCGGAATCGAACCCAGGTACTCCCGAATGCGATACCAGTGATTTACCACTGCTCCTCCTCGCTCGGCAAAGAACAAGTATAATAGAAAAATAATGCGTGAAATGGAGAATTAAGACGGGAAAACAAGAACTGAAACTGTGCTATTCAATGTGCTAGTACTCAACAGAAATTATCAAGTCGTGTGTGTTGTTATAAATCACTTTATGGTTAAAAAATATTGTATTTTGTATTTTAAGTAAACGTTATGTGGTAGTTTCCAATTAGAGCATGGCAGTACTTGTTTGTCAGACACTGTCATGAACAGTAATAAATGGGAATAAAAATATTTAGATGAGAAGGACGTGTGTATGTTTATTGTCATATTTGTGAATTAAATTTAAAACAATACAAGGTTTGTATTCCAGCAAATGTTATCCTTAAATAATGATATGGCTAAATGCTGGTTATGTGAGGTTAGGTTATTATATTTATTGTATTGTATAGGGACTATTAACGTCCCCTGCTGTTATGCCTTAAGGCTTATCAGTGGACGGCTTACAAACGAACTCATGACCTAACTTAAACTAACACCCATTCCTTACCTCGGGTTCNAAGGCTTATCAGTGGACGGCTTACAAACGAACTCATGACCTAACTTAAACTAACACCCATTCCTTACCTCGGGTTCGAACCCAGAGCCTCACACACCCCAGATCGGCGGTGCACCAACCGACTGCCGTTAGGTTATTATTTATCAACAGATCGCAAAGCTGACACGCTTATCGCGTGTGATTATTGGCTGAAATTAAAAATTAACACGATAATTGTGAACCATGGAAACAGAAGATGTGATTTCGTTTGAGGGATAGGTGGTTCCTGCATGATTCTTAACTCATATAATTNTCGCAAAGCTGACACGCTTATCGCGTGTGATTATTGGCTGAAATTAAAAATTAACACGATAATTGTGAACCATGGATACAGAAGATGTGATTTCGTTTGAGGGATGGGTGGTTCCTGCATGATTCTTAACTCATATAATTTTTTTTTTCAGTTTTTAACCCACTTTAAGAATATACTACGATATCTAGCTACATGTGATAGTACAGGATGGCTGTATATGGTCAATCGATCACTTTTAAAATGAACCTTTGAAAAATGTCACTGCCTCTAACTTCATACATTTTTTCCCGGCACGTTGAGTGGCATGCGCCTAATAAAGTTGGTAACGACCTAGAGAAAGTAGTTCCACGTCTTACCGTTATATTTAAAGTGTTTGGTAAACATTTCTGAGTACTGAAATTATAGCGTTTTCTTTCTGTTTCTCTTGATGCACGTAAATGTAAGAGTGAGAAAATTTATAATGTATCAACTTTTTTAAAATAATTTCACAGTTTCACTTGATCCACGGATGAATCAAGCGATCAAGCCCATGGCTATGTTAATTTTACACGTGGTGCAAGTATACACTATAAGCATGCAAGCAGATCGCAAGGTGCTCAGTTTTACCGTGAACGGTTCATAAATCAAAGGATCGTCTTTCGCCCATCAGCGCCTGATGCATAATCTTTCAAACAATAAGAGACACCCCAGTGTATGAAAAAAAAAATGTATATAACTGTACGACATATCGCGCAGTACTCAGAACCAATAGTAAGGTTTTATCACTCTGGTGGCTTCATTTCGTGTGGGCGGGTGGAACAGGGGCTCGACATATACCTGTTGAGGGCAACCCATGAACAGGTATGTGGAGAAATGTGGTGCCATATTCGAACGCGAAATGGCAAGGTCTCTATCAATATGAAATTGCAGTCACTCCTGTACGTATACAGCGAGCACTATGTTTCTATGTTCCTAATACTTCCAAGAGTGTAAATTATTTTTTAAAATAATTTTAGACTCGGAATAATGGATCACTGGTTCCAGTCATGGCCATTGCTCAGTGCAGATCAGTTAATTCGGTGCTGCCATCCTACTGGATAAGTTAATGTGCCTGGGAAATAGTGCTTTGAAACCGTGTCACAGAAACTTTATCTGAATAAATCATTCTTAAATTAATGGGATGCGGAGTCACAGTGATAACAGGTATGTTTCCAGCGATTTCACTGGATGATTTTATATGGCTTCCCGTCAAAGTTACGTTATTTTGTGCACTTTACCTTCTTAGAACAAAATTTCCTTGAAAAGTGTTTAAAAATATTATTTATAAATTTATGTGAAATTCAATTTTTTTGCAATAACGGTATTTTTTTATTTTCCAAGAACGAATTCAAGTGACCTCTCTAAAAGTGTGCTTTCCAGTTTCTCTGTATTTCCAGTTTTTAAGTAAATATTGCAACAAAAATTATAAATTTAATTTTTGTTATTCAGGGGTTTTACTATGTAGAAAAGTTTTAAAAAGGTAAATTTTTGTCTCGGAGTGGTATATGAACACATTTTACAACGCGTGACTTACTACTTGCCTACTGACTTCTGATTATGATAATAATAACAATGTTGGAGTGTTTTAAATGTATCTAATTGCTGGAGGTGGTTTGTCATACTTTTTGATGATGTTTTTTTAAAGGATACCTTAACTATTCCAGAGACGATAATTATTTCTCGTAACAGTGGCGAAGAAGGTTTCGTGCAGCCCAGATGTGTGCAAGGGGTATGCCGGGCGTGCCCGGCCACACCCTAGTGACTGGAAAAATGTTCCTGCTTTGTACTTTAATTTCTTTATAAAACATGATTTACTTCTTCAGATAATCTTGACATGCGAAGTGACTACCTTTATGTTTGAACTGAATACTGATTACTACTGGATTTTAAATATTGTAATTTTTAAATCTAAATATGATATCCATAGATTAAGTCCATACGCTGAGTATACTTTTTTTTCTCGTGATTTTTTATTTCCTTTTTTTATAAATAAAGGTAACGTAAATTTTCTAAGTGATATCATTTTATAATTATTGAAGTTGTTATATTAATTCAATCATTAATATGTCTTTGTACAAATTTTAAGGAAATTATTACGAAACATGACCTTCTTATAAATTTATATTATTCCACATATATCACTATTTTAAACATAAACTCAAAAATTTCCAAAGAGGATTTCCTGAATCCTTACTTTATAAGTGGCTGTCGGCGAGTCTCTTTGTGGCACATCCTATAATGAAGAAGGCTGCTCACGCTTATGGACTTTAGCCTCGGCATTGCTCTTTCCCGAAACCCGAATTAACTTTAATTCTACCTCAGGGTAGGAGCAAAGCGAGTTTTCTTATGGAAGAGTTTGGCATAGGGAAAATTTCCGCCGCTAGGTGCGCAGTGTTCCAAAGATGTCACTTTAAATTATAATTTTAAGCTACATGATTAATAAAAGAGGAAAATTTCAAGCAGCTGAGTAGTTATTTTATATTTAAAATATGATTATGGCAATTATGTTCTTTAATGTAGAAAAAATATCTTACCTAGTGGCGAAAAATTTTAGTTGCCAAACTAAAAGCATTGAGCTTCCTAACCTGAGTAGAATTAACCTTACCCGAAACTATAAGAAATATGTGAAAGTTTCCGTATTTTGCATTTACGTAGTTCAGTAACATTTTTAGTTGCTAAGGACCCCGTTTCTGAATATTAAATGCATTTCAATAAGAAAGTCAATTTAAACACATACATTTTAAACAGTTTGTATTGTTTTAAAACGTGTTTCTTGTTTGATAAGCAGAAACGACAAAGCCCATTGATCAGATATTTTCAAGCAAATAAACACTAGGCTCGAATATCATTTGAGTCATAAAACTTATGAACTCGTGTAGGCTTATGCAAACACTCCACTAGTTTAATGAAGTTTTACAAAAACCGTACACCCTATAAACAAAATTATTTGTAAAATGCTCGCGATGGACTCTAAATAGTTTTGTATTATAGCAGTAATTCCATCGATAAAATTTTTTTTCGCTAATTTAATCAGCCAGTCAGTATAAATCGACCTACTGTAAATTTAGCAAAAGCAAAACTACTCGTCGAGTAGTGGTGCGTATATGTAACTCTCTTTTTACTTGGTCAGAATGCCAACGATTGTTTCTCGTTCCTTGAGTGTTAACGAATTGTAATGAGCATTATCTGAAACGTAAAGCAATCCGTATTTTAAATCTGTTTGTCTTGTGTTAACATTACTTGTGTTGCAGCAAATATGTACCTTAAAATTTTCTGTACCCTAAATTTATATCAATATGTTTTATAACAAACATTTGTAATTAGAAAAATACAATAAGCGTCGACCATGACAATACTAATTTTTAATAAAGACATTAAAATAAGATAAATAATTTTCTGATTTCTTGTTCAAAGTTTGCTCGGTCAAACCACGAAAGTTGTGTAGACCATATTGTTTAACACCAAGAGTTGTTTTGAAATGAATTACCTACCCAAGTGTCTGCTGGCATTTAAATTGTTTGAATAAATATTATTTTAAGGTAACAATGAGTGAAAAATATTATCACAAGTACTTAAACCCTAAGAATATAAGAAAAATGTTGCGAAAAGCGCACACCGTGAAGAAGAAAGTGTTATTAAAAATACTGAAATGATAATTTCAAAGCGCGCTGGCTTGCAGAGTCGCTTGTAAGCCTACGAATAGGCTCAAATCTCCGTCACTAAATTAAGCATTACGTTACACCCGTTTCTGAAGAAACCCCGCTAAAAAGAGTCCTTGCCTGCACTTGACTACCTCAATTAAAAATATAATGAACTTGAAAATAATTTCCTTAAATTAAGTGCTGTGAAAACATCCTTCCTGTCCGCCATTATCTTTCCCTCTCTGCTAATTATTTATAATCACTGAAAATTAATATTTCCTTCTTCGTAATTACACGCACTTTTCCTCCCCCTTTAGCAGGGATTTTTTTTTTTACCAAAAGGAATTAGTTTTTGATCTCCTTCGTAATGTACACGCGTGTAAACTTGAGCATGTGTTGGTAAAATTTCACTAACATTTTTTTTTATTCTAAAAGTTAAAAGAGGTTTACGGTGTACTACGCAGCTGTTAAATAAATCTTTGGCAAGTTAATCCTTGCCAGTAAATTTTTCTTATGATATTGTACACGTAGATTGGAATACTCAGATTAACATTGGCAGAAAATCGTGAAAAGTATTTTCCGTGACTTACTGTTTTGTTTTGAAGTGTTGCTGACGTTTAAGGCACCAGTAGCTGTATTTTATTTTCTGCTTTACACCAGATAACTGAAGAACTGACATAACAGTAAAATAATTGTTTTTCAAAAAGTTATACAGCGCTACGTCATGGGCACATTGACAATATAGTCCATAAAATTAAATGTTGTCTATTGAAATATTATAATTTTCAGATAGCACTGATGGAAACATATTTCATCGTTACTGTTAAAAATATCAGCGCAAAATACGGTGCGTAGGCCCTAGTGGCAATTTTTTTTCGTCCGTGAAAGAAACTTGAATAGGTGGAGCTGAGCTTGTAGACCTCTCTCTCTCTCTCTCTCTCTCTCTCTCTCTCTCTATTGAAAGTTTCGCAGCGCTAGCAGTATAGCAGGAAATTTAGACAAGTGTTTAATTTGATCATATTTCAAACTTATGACAGCAAAAATTATGATTTTTAAGTTTTTAATTTAAAACTGAAACGAGATTTTAATGTTTGAATACTTATTATAATATATTTAGATGTGATGGTGGAACGGTTACAAATCTGAAGTTGGCAGAAGTGGCGAGCCGTGACATGGCGTATTGCTGTTTGCCGAACGAAGTGTTAATTTTTGTTCCTTCAAAAAATACTTAAAATTACCACATCAAGTTTGTACACGTTGTGTTTTTTAAATCTACCTAGAAAAATCACGATGTTGTGATAAATCTGTGTTTCCACTGCAGGAAAAAATACACTGTAATTTGTGTTGTGTCCGCTACGTGTGAAAGGATATTGTTGGGTCTACGTCGTGGCCCAAAGTGCGTGTAATTGAAAATACTGGACGTGCGAAATTTATACGTTTAAACCGTAAACTGTTCTATGGCTATTTATTTGAAAGTTACGTCGGTTTATTTATCACAAATTTGTAACTTTTCCTCAAGTGTTTGTGAAACACAAAGCTGAAACGTGCTTACGTTTCTGTGATATGAATGTTTGCCACAATCCCAACAAAATCCCAGCCAGAAAATACAAACAAATAATTAAATATGCCTTGTTAAAATAAGAACCTATGTAATTAAATATGAACGGAAAAAAAGTTACGGTAGGCCTATTTGTGTGCATGTTCACACACATCTCTTAAGTTTGTTGCTGCTACGTACAAAAAAAAATCGACGCGAGTGGCGTGCTTGAATTTACTGTCATTTTTCGTTTGCCTGGTTGCTGCTTCGTTTTGATATTTTTCCAAATTAGGCTGTCCTTTTAACGAAATAACCCAACACTAAGTAAATACTACGGTTCTTTTCCCCACAGTTGTAACAGGGTTAAACACAGTCGCGGCAAAATATTAACGTGCATTAAGTGTAATGTGCTATATTGTGTATAACACGAATATGTTAACAATGTGTAAAATAATAACCGTTAGAACTATCGTCAATACAGACAATGTTAAAAAGTCATAACGCTGACCTAAATATAGTTATACGCCTAAATTGTGAATATTCATGTATAATGGTATATTAATTATGAAAGAATTTTTTGAAAAGCTGAAAACAATAAAAAAATCGATTGGCGGTTAAAATTTAAAAGTCACAAGGCAGTGTATGTTTACATGATGCGGAAAAATACGTAATCGGTAACAGAAAGTAGAACTTGAGCAGGGCTTCAGAAAAGTGTGAAGTAACCGTGAATGGAATATAGTCAGAGTACATTTTCACTTAAAGCGAAAGGGCGCACAATCGGGAAACAGAAAGAAAAACTAAAGAAAGTTTTCTAAAGTAGTCAGTTAAGTGTAAACTTTTCTCGTTATTGCTAACGTAGATGTTTTGATTCTTCAGTCCTCTATTAAATTTTCTGGAACCTGATAGAGAGTTGTTTGAAATTCCCGTATGTCAAGGATTCAGTAAAATTAAGTCTGAGGTTAGGAATTGTGGTGAGTGATATTTAACGCTTTAAGCCACACGTTAAATTTTTTATATGTAGCTATATCTGGTCGGTTCTGGCGCAGTATTCATGATTCATGAGCCAGGAGCCACAGATACCTCGGTTGTAGAGGCGCCCTGGGACGGGCATGTTGTGATGGCACCCGATAACCATATTGTATTTTGGTGATCTTGGCCTTGACCCTGTGCTCGTGACCTTGAACGACCTTGAACCCCAAAAATAAATTTAAAAATGGCAAAAAGTCTAACAAAATTCTTAAAATCGGGAAACGTTATGTCAACTTTACACTCATACCACTACCCTCGCCTCGCCCCCTCTCCAAACACCACCCCCGCCCAATCATAAAAATGCAATAAAAATTGCAAAAAATCGAAAGAAACAAAATTAGGTAAAATTTAGTAACGTATTACATTACCGATTCAGACAACCATGTAGGATGCCAGTGGCCTTGAACTTGACCTTAATGACCTTAAAAACAAAAAATATAGAGAAAATTGCAAACAATTCTAAAGAAAGTATTAAAAGTTAAGTTTTCAAATCTACTTTAGTAAAGCTTTGGAAATTGAATCACTCACATCCAAAAGCGTGTCGGTTGCGTCCGGAAACAGCATATTCACGGCATCATCGATGCTGAGGTCAGGTTCGGATGATCATCTATGTTTACCCATTTGGGAGGAACTGGGTTCGGGTTCAGTCTTGCGTTTGGAGCGGGATCTCTGAGAGGCTGCTCGTTGATTCGAAGTGACAGGTTGCTGCACTGCGGTAGTTGAGTCTGCCCACTCGGACGTAGATGGATCTGCGATGGTGGCCTTCGAGGTATGAAGATCCGAGGTTGATGACGCACAGTTTGGCGCATACAGGTGTGATTTTTATCGACATTTTGCAGCAGCTACCACGTCGTCAGACGAGCACGGAAATTTGGTGTCTTCGCGCATGTAAGAACCGCTTTTGTCGTAGCCTGGGGTACAGTCGATCATCATCTGGCAAGGCTTGAATGAATCGGGATTCTCAGCACCGATACAGTGCAAATTACCGTCGCACACTTTTTCATACTCCTTGAGCTTGCTACCGGACCAGTAAATATAGGAAACGCGACTTAGTCCAGGTTTTACGTAATGATACGTTGTTGCCGGATGGAAGCTAGCCATGTTGTATGTCTGCCACGAACTGGATGCTCGTCAAAGTAGCAGGCTTGTTTTATGTAAGACTGGTAACAAAATGGTGATGCCGCCATTCTTGTAAATTGGTTATGCCGTCATTTCACGATCTCAGCAAGCTTTAACAGGAACCTTGAGACGGTCTCGCTAAAAGTAACGAAACATTAAAATTTGTTGCATGTAACTTCGCCTTCCATGTCCACACTATTCATGTCGTCGTCGTTGGACGACGCACACGCATGCTGTGAATCCAGGCCAGTGCTCTGTCTATTACATACATATTACGGAACATGTGCCCTTTCAATTTATATACCGCACTGGCGAGAAACAATATTTGACAGCTTGAATTATTAGCACTACGTAACAGTTCGCCTCTGTACACGGAACACAAATGTGATGCACAGGGCGTGTCTAATGTCGGTATCCACCCGCCCCTGTCTTACTGNCGCCTCTGTACACGGAACACAAATGTGATGCACAGGGCGTGTCTAATGTCGGTATCCACCCGCCCCTGTCTTACTACCATGCCTTTCGAGCTACATACCGTTACAGATTTCGGTAATTTCGTCCGGCCAGTGCGAACTGCAAAGATGAACGTAGCACACGTCATCTTCACATAGGAAGATTGCTAGAAGCTGGGAGGTGTGTTGCGGTGAAAATATATTCCTACCTGAGCCGGAAATGAATATTCCCATTGCACATTTCAAAATAAGACAAGCTGCGAATCTCACCACACTCATCTTTAAAACAGATGCTTTTTTCTCACATTGTTGGCTTGCATATACATAATAATACCGCAAATTAGTATCGAACACACAGCGGTCGACATCTTCCATTCGGCGAGTATTTGGAAGCAGGTCAATTTCCTCTCCTTCATATCTACTGTAGTCATAGACTTAGAACTTGTACTCTGCTGGTAGCTCCGACACTGGTAAACTTCTTGCTACCTTCGCATATGCAGGCTTTAAGACATGCTTGCTTGCGAGGCGGAGAACTGGCGATCGATATGGCTGCCGCTGCTTATATGGCCAAAGGCTTTCCAAGATGGCTACCTGCTCACGACGCCGTTGCTAGATAGGCGTCACACATGAGTGTTGAGCACAAGGTCTGCCATACTGTCTTCCCACGGTTCAGGATGGCGGTGTGCTTGTCGCCATTACAATTCTCCATCCATCTAATTGCAACATGGCAACTGTCCGTCTTTAGATAGCAACTGAGTGTTCCTGCACCCCAAATTTGACGCCACGGTTCTTCTTCCGCACGCGATATCAGCTTAACTTGTAGTGACAGTCATCGATGTCTATAGCAAATTCGCCTGGGCCAAACCAGTTAAGGCGAGAAATTCGTGTGTTGTCACCGAGGCCATGGGTTTGGAAATGTACGACATGGGAGTTATCTGGTGGTAAAAGAAAAATAATAACTAGCACACACAAGAGTGTCCAATTCTGTAAAAGAAACAATATGTTTTAAAGGTGTAATTTTGTGTCCAATGGGCAGATAAAATTGATTGGTATGGGTGGACGGATTATTTGTAACCTAAGGACCACTACTAATGAGGAGGGTGGTGAGGAGTGGCGGTGCAGGGGGGAGAAGGGAATAGGGTCTAATGTTATATGTAATTCGATTTTTAAGAATTTTTTTTACTACTTTCTCGATTTTTTTATGTAGGTTAGGCAGGTGGGGGGAATTGATGGTTAGGGTAAGTGTAAGGTTGACATAATATAATCCCGGATTTTTATTTTTTCCTAGTTTTTTTTTTAAGAATCTTTGGGATCGGCGGGGAATTGGAGTCAAGGTTAAGGTCGCCAACATTCAACATGGTGGTTTGAGTCAGTTATGTAATATATTCCTAAACTTTTATTATGTTCGTCGATTTTTTGCGATTTCTTCTCAATTTTTAGATTTCAACGTCGTTGGGGTCAACATCAAGGTCACCAACATCAACATTGGGGTCAGAGTCAGTAACTTAACATTTTAGTTGATTTTTATGAAATTATTATAATTTTTACATTTTTTTTCTTAATTATTCGTTTTTAAGGTTATTGAAGTCAAGGCATCCAACATGGGTGTCGGAGTATGTAATGTAATACATTCCTAAAATTTTATTAATTTATTAAAATTTTTTATCAAAATTTTTGTTTTTAAGGTCATTGAGTTTAAGGTCAAGGCCACCGGTACGCAACATTGGTGCCTGAATCAAGAATGTAATATGTTCCTAAAATTTAATTTTTTCTTCGATTTTTACGATTTTTCTCTATTTTTTGTTTTGTTTTAAGATTGGCGAAGGGGTGAGGTGAGGGTGGTGGGATGAGCGTGAGGTTAACATTTAACGTTATACGTTTCTCGATTATTTAGGAAATTTTTTTGCTAATTTTTTTTATTGATTGAGAGAAGGGGAGGGGTGAGGTGAGGGTGGTGGAATGAGTGCGAGGTTAACATTATAAGTTTCTCGTTTTTTTTTTAAATTAAAAAAATGGGTTCGAGGTTATTTAAGGTCACGAGCACAGGGTCAAGGTCAAGGTCACTAAGATTTAATATGGAGATCGGGTGCCATCACAACATGGCCGTCCCAGGCCTCGACAACCGAGGTGGCTATGGCTGTTGGCTCTTAGCTCCTGAACCATGAATCTTGCGCCATAACTGACCAGACATATCTACTTTTATAGTTATTAATTTTTGCCANGAATCTTGCGCCATAACTGACCAGACATATCTACTTTTATAGTTATTAATTTTTGCCAATGAGTCATATTTTAGTCGGTCCTGTAATTCAGCTTACCGAGTGCTAGTTTCTTTTTCACAGCCAGTAAGTTGTATAGGTGCTGTTCAGAGATAGTTAAATGAGTAAATGAGCCTTTCATTAATTAAAGTAGTAGCAATGTTTATGGACCCTTTATCGATAGGGAACACTTTTAAGGAACTTTAAGCCACACAGGGACTATCATGAAGATATTAACTGTATTGAGGATAATGTTATGTTAAGATTGGGCACTCTTACGAAATTGCGCTAAGAAGCTGTACACTGGAGTAATAATCCCAGACGTTAATTTCACCCATTACCATTTTTGTGGAATTCTCATACTTATCTTTCCTGTTTCCCACACGATTCAAAAGCCCCTTAAAATAACAATATCAGTTTTCACTTAACGTGGCTGAAATGTTTACATATTGCTTTTCCGATACACCAGTGTCGTTGAAAGAGGCGCCATAAAAGCAACTGGGTCATATTTATTTTGTTAACATATTGCGTCGTGAGACACAGAGTTTATACGTGAAAACCGTAGCGACGAATATGACGACTATCATTTCTTTAAATATTATAAACGCAACATTCATACTACTGACGACTGCTTAGGCCATCAAATGGCACGCATAACGTCAGTAACAAATTTTTTTAGGATTAAGGATGGATATTTTTCAGTATTTATTAATCGTGTACTTTCACGTCTTTGTCTACCAGTAGTTAAAATTGCATAATTTTTTGAACAATTATTTTTTAGGTACGGATATTCCGGTTCAGAATATGTAAGTTAGTAGTTCAACAACAACAACACGATCTTTACTTTTACGTCACGGTAGGACAGGGTCGCTACAGAAAGTGCCTTGAAGGCTACTTCCCGGCTGGAAGACTGCACGCCAATTTCGTGCCTTGCTTGTAGAGGCTATGAAGCACGTGATGCGGTAGCCTGGGTCACCCGTACGGTGAGAAATCCCCAGCATGCATCTGTCGGCGGGCATGTGTACAGTATGTGATCACGTAGACGTGTAGTAGCTCTTCGCGGACATATGCCCAACATCCGTACATCATGCTTCCTGTGTTCCAGATAAAACTGAGTTTTCCGACATTGAATTTTTTCTGTTAGGATTACGCTACACTTCTTCGCAAAATGCTTAATATTATAATTTATATTTCTGTATTTTAATCTTTTACATGTTTTTACATGTTGCATCCCACAATATGGGTTTTCCATGAATGTCTTCTTCCAAATACTGGCCATTGAAACCAAATTCAGTGACCGAAGCAAGCTATTGCAAAGGTGACACGTGCAATAGAAGGTCTATCAGACAACTGCCTCAACTGTGCAGATATGTCAACTTTTTGAGAGAAAGTATTTTAATCAATATACAAATATCATCCGAAAACCAACAAATTTAAATTTAACTTTGTATACTGTATCTATGACAGTAAACGAATGTGCTAATATAGAAACATTTTGCCATCCACTTATGAAGATCGTCACATGATCAATGGAGTTTTTATGCCATCTGGAGAACCAATAAACCGATATGCATACAGAGATCCTCGTTTGCAGGATTTTTTGCAAAGTAATGTCAGGTGAGTAAACTAAACATTTTGTCATATTTTCGGTATAATTTAACTAATTTGCACAAAATTCTGCACACCTACAGAAGGCCATGTAAGGTTACATGATTTAAATGGGGCCTGAAAATGAATTTAAAAATGGCAGCCATGTATATATTTTTATACGTTTGGCTACTCTATTTAATAATTTAACAATTTCAATCAAACTGTTTAGGCTGACACTATATATTACAATCATCGTGTACAGAGCCTCTTTTTAAGCAAATTTGTATGATAGCCCCATTTGAGAAAATAATATATATTTTTATGCATAACCTCAAAGACCAATCAACCGATTTCCATCAAATTTTTCACATAAATAGCGTTATGATAGGCTATGTAAACTCGTGTGTTTTAGTGGCTCAGACACTTATTTTAAAATATGATGGCCGAGTAAATATTTCAGGTTAGTGAACCATATCATTAAAAATATTACACTGATATTATCCGAAGTTGTTGCTCCGAATCCTACCTTCTTCATGCAGTTTATTGCAAGTTAACTTAATTTTAAGAGTTTTTCTGAATCATAATCCCGGGTAAGTCACTCGTGCATTTTAATTAACTTTGTAATGTTTCGCATGTTTGTGGTTTCATCTCAAATGATATTTCTGTCAATGAGACGTCAACGCCTAACTACCATCTAAGCTTTAGAGAACATCACAAACATTTATTTGCACCCACGTAGAGGAAAGCAAGGTTTTCTAGTTACCAGTAGCTCCTGGTTAATATCTGCCTCTTTCCCACGCTAAAGTTGTTTGTCTATTCCATTGCGGCGGGGAAACAGAAAAACGCATAGAACTGAATGCGAACTGTATTCGGGATGTTTGGGGGCGTATTAATGAAGATCCTACCTATAGCCAGCATACTGTGAACATACACCTCGCTTACAGTTGCCCTCTTGTAGGGGCCAGATGAATGCTAGTGAGCACTTGCCATTAGCATTTCCGCACTTCAGGGCTTTGGAGACACAAGATACTTTTAAATAGTGCCCTACAAGAACATCTATCCCTCCCATCTTGAGTTTATCCCTGTTTTTTTTTTAAACTACATTTCGAGATTAAATAAATACAACGAAAGTTATTTATATCATATCTCACTTTTCAATGTACACTATTAAGAAATCGTTCACAAATTTACTGCGTCACTGTACATGCGCACTGAGAAAGCACAAATGATTAATTTTGTACTCATACAACCGTGGTATTTGGATTTCTTGCATTTGGTCAGGAAATAATCATGTACGTAAAGAAGTTCCCAACATTTTCAAGAAGCATTTGTGTATTATAGTCTATTCGTTGTTGGTTCACAATTTTAAAATCAAACCTTTGAAAAACTTACTCCATGAATGACGTGTTACGTGGGGTGTATCACAAACGTTTTATTCTTCTGTAAGCATAAAAGTATCTTATTATTTGTTCATTGGAAATTTTAAATACAATTGGTCTAAAAATTATAATATTTCATTTATAGTCAATATGAATAAAACAGGGAGAAAATGTGTGTGTTGGTATTGCCTAGCAAGAAATAGTTCCTACGGAAAGTATTATCAACGAGTGTGCGAACGAATGCGGCGCGCTATCCCTTTAGTGTAATTGTCTAGATTTGATTAAACCTTCGCTTGCGTGAGGTCGGACAATAACCAGAAACTATAACTTTCTCAGGGCTTCTGAAAAGTTATAAATAACCTAGATGTAATGCAGTTTAAATTTTCAGTTATAGTTTAGGAAGTATATTAAAAAAAAAAATGTCCACAGTAAATATTAGGAATAGGGCGATAGACAACCGAAATTTCTCGTGTGAGGTTAATAAATATACAGATATGGGATCATCATAGAGTTGCTGTAGGTGGGACAGACTAAGCAGCGGGAGATCATGTCCGTGTTTACGACTCCTCATTGAGATTCCGCGAGTTTCGATGGGTTTTTCGGACGAACTAGGCTGCTCCGTCCTTGTGCCTCTCTCTCTGTATCTATCCATCTCTCCCCTTCTATCTGCGCATGCGTGCCGAATCAATCAAGAGTGCAAACAGAATTCCTTCCATTTCACTTCACTTAAATGCACGGGACATCGACCGATCATCTATATTCAGATTTATTTTTTAATATTGGCGCTTTCGCTGGGCTTCAGTTCCGATGTCAACCCATTCATTTGCAATCTGATAAATGGTTTCATCTGTTGCAAATAAGAACTATTTTATCACTGTTATTAAGCTGATGTACTGCTGGTTTGTTTTTATCACAGAAAACGAGACGTGATAGTGACTTAAAGCTTTAATACCGTATAGTGGCAGCAAAGTTTACAAATCATTCACCCACAGCATTTGAAAAATCCTTGTGTGTACAGGACAATCGTATATGACAATGTGCAAAACTTTTACAATCGTAAACACAAGTTCTTTATTAGTTAATACGTTTTGTGGTTTTAATGCTATTTTTTTTTAGCATTTTGGCAACAGTACTTACTTGATTAATTTTAGAGTACACTGAACTTATCCGTGTAACATGCAATGTCAAATATGCAGATCTGAAATCAAACTGACGTTTATTAACGGTTCGTTGTCAGTCAATGGACTATAAAATCAACTGAATAGTAATGAAAGCGTAAGTAGACATGTGACCCGAATTGCAACCCATTACTTTGATGTGAGCTGTCAAACAAAATAATTGTTTCGCGAACGTAATCGTTTNATGTGACCCGAATTGCAACCCATTACTTTGATGTGAGCTGTCAAACAAAATAATTGTTTCGCGAACGTAATCGTTTGATGAAGGTTAAATAAAACGGGCAATTGAAAATATCCAGGTGCAAGTCTTGTCTCCAAGAGCAGAAGAATTTTACCTCAAGCGTGTCCCGATCTATAGGATGTTCACGGTTAATTGAGCAATTTTTAAAACCCTGCTTAATATCTACTTTTCTCCTTATTTTGTATCCTTTCGCAATATGAAAATTTTACAATTTCAAGAGCCTAGTGACTTTATCCATGCGTTAGTCAAGGGAAAACATTAAAACGTTAGGTAAGTTACCTAAATGTGTTACTAATGCCATTTTGTACTGTAATGTGCATAAAGAACGAAAACAGTTATTTCCTTTCTCTGAATTTAAACATTACAGGTAATAAAACGTCAAGACTTAGAACAGTTTTTCTTAATTCGCTGCCAACTTAACTGGAACCCCGCGGGGCAGTGTGTAGGTTAGCATCAATACAGTAACTTTTCTTCAAAGTTTGATTTTAAAGTGTTTACTTTACCGTGAATAGTCTATACACAATGGTCTAGATATGGACTCAGATTTGACGATAAGTAACCTGGATGCAGGATGGTTTTCAACACACTACGGGTAGAATCTTGCAATAAAGTTCAGAGGCTTTCGCGGCAGTTGTCGGCATGTCCTTCCTTGGCTTCTGGAGTGTAGCCACATCGCTGTCGTACTTCGCTCCGACGTTTCGATAGACATTGTATCTTCCTTCTTCTCGGTAAAGTAGCAACAGCAGTAACAGTTGTGAGCAGTTACTAAAACTGTACTTCACCCTGAGGATGGGAGCAACAAAGTTTTCAGAAACGTCGGGACATAATACGGCAGTGACGTGGGTACAACCCAGAAGCCAAGAAAATTCTGACTATTACAAATTTTCTCTTCTTCGTGTATGCTGTGACCATGGGANTGGGTACAACCCAGAAGCCAAGAAAATTCTGACTATTACAAATTTTCTCTTCTTCGTGTATGCTGTGACCATGGGGCAGATGCAAGCTCATTTAGCCGTGATCGGATTATTGCAAGAAACAACATTTAAGGCTGGCTTTCGAGCAAGTGAAAAATGCGTAGGAAATATACTGGTCGTTTTGTATTATGTCCACCCGTTTGGTCGCAGTNTGGCTTTCGAGCAAGTGAAAAATGCGTAGGAAATATACTGGTCGTTTTGTATTATGTCCACCCGTTTGGTCGCAGTGGCCCTATTAATCTAGCGTATGATAAACCGAATGGATTTACAGATATGGTGGTAAAATTTCATGCAGCGGTTACCAGAGTTGATGAGATGGGGAAATGCTGAATAATGTGCAAGGTGATATTCTGCGGCGTGCGGCTGCATGCCAGCGAATGGATGGTGGATACTTTGAACATCTGATGTAAACCCCGCCCGTCTAACAAAGTGTCTAATTCCTATAGCCCCGAGCATTTCANTGGGTACAACCCAGAAGCCAAGAAAATTCTGACTATTACAAATTTTCTCTTCTTCGTGTATGCTGTGACCATGGGACAGATGCAAGCTCATTTAGCCGTGATCGGATTATTGCAAGAAACAACATTTAAGGTTGGCTTTCGAGCAAGTGAAAAATGCGTAGGAAATATACTGGTCGTTTTGTATTATGTCCACCCGTTTGGTCGCAGCGGCCCTATTAATCTAGCGTATGATAAACCGAATGGATTTACAGATATGGTGGTAAAATGTCATGCAGCGGTTACCAGAGTTGATGAAATGGGGAAATGCTGAATAATGTGCAAGGTGATATTCTGCGGCGTGCGGCTGCATGCCAGCGAATGGATGGTGGATACTTTGAACATCTGATGTAAACCCCGCCCGTCTAACAAAGTGTCTAATTCCTATAGCCCCGAGCATTTCACGGATTGCTCTGACAGCAGGCTAAGCTTCACGATCCTCTATACACTTGAGACACTACCATTTGCTTATTGGTTGCTGCGATCAAATGAAGCCTTGTACAGTGCTGTAAAACTCTCATTCACACTACTGCTTCCTGATTGTCTCGATAACTGCCGTACAATCACAATAGTAGGAGAAAAGAACAAGTGTTTGAAGCCTACCTCCCCACCGAATGAATTCGCGAAGTCCTCTGAGCTCTACTAATTACGGGCCGCTAGTTCGGCTCTTGTGCTTGTACCGTGGAAGGTTGTGCATTGATGTGTAAAGTCATTACATGATGCACTACATATGGAACTATACAACCCATAATTTACTGTCATGATCACAGCAACATTGTGTAGGTGGTGCGGTGCCCGACACACGATCATACACTAGATTCATGGCGCTGCTGAGACCAAATGGTTGGCCGTATGAAAGAATTACGCTAGTATTTCATTCACAGTTTTTACTTGTCCACACAACCTCGGTGTTAAAATCCGCCATTTGTTTAACACACAGTTAAACGTTTCGAAGTACTTATAGCCGTGATTTTCACCAAAAAACACTGGCCTTCAGCATAGCCTTCCAAGTCTGAGTGATAGCGCACTTATTGTCACGTCATGACTTTCAAGAGAGACCGGTGGTCGTGTTATCATGTTGTGTTGTCGTGTTGTCGAGTTTCGTCGGACCTCTCCGTTCCGGGTACTATCATGCATGCGGGCTTGAAATATTCACGGCCAACCCGCCACGCCTCTCACACCATCCCGGGNGGCCTTCAGCATAGCCTTCCAAGTCTGAGTGATAGCGCACTTATTGTCACGTCATGACTTTCAAGAGAGACCGGTCGTCGTGTTATCGTGCTGTGTTGTCGTGTTGTCGAGTTTCGTCGGACCTCCCCGTTCCGGGTACTATCATGCATGCGGGCTTGAAATATTCACGGCCAACCCGCCACGCCTCTCACACCATCCCGGGNCCGTTCCGGGTACTATCATGCATGCGGGCTTGAAATATTCACGGCCAACCCGCCACGCCTCTCACACCATCCCGGGTCATCGCGACAAGATGGGGCTCATGCCTGATTGACGACGGGTCCAGGTGTGTTCTGCGGACCGGTCGACCCATCACGCGAGCAGTCCAAAGGCGACGTCTCTGAGTACGTGTTGACGCGTCCTTGTTTCCTCTCGGCAGTTCCCCGTCCTCTCTTTTGCACGGGCTTTGCTTTCAGCGCGTCGCGAACGACATCAAATTTTAACTACGGCACTCCCGAAGACGACAATGTTCTGCCAACCTTCCTACCCCACGAATAATCACTGGTTAACGTGTACGCCTACCACGTTGGACAGGCAATGTTTCCCGGCAGGAGCCGGGCCAGGCATCACCACCACCTCTTCACAGAACCAATCCCCATTGGGGTATATTAGAAGCACTACTTTAATTCTTAGACCATTCATGAATGGATCCTGCCANCACAGAACCAATCCCCATTGGGGTATATTAGAAGCACTACTTTAATTCTTAGACCATTCATGAATGGATCCTGCCAATTTTATTAGGTCATCAGCTTCTCCAGGAAAACATTGCCAAACTTCAAGCTGTCTGGCAATTCTTAACTCAAAAACTTAATCAACCCTCGGTGCAGACAGTTTTACCCAATCATTTCAAGCCATCCCGGAAACCTTCTATCAAATCTGGGTTTACATCTGAGGTTTACATATCAACCCATTTATTAATCTTTGTTTGCATGAGGCGGAGGAATAGCCTGGAAGTATAACTTTATCCGAGCTTCATAAAAGTTGGTAGTATTAACGAATGGACTATAATTAAAATGAGCGAGTTCAACAGATTTGGCGTTGTTGTAAATATCCTCCTAGTTCAGTAAGTTGATTGAACTATTATAGTTAATTCATGGTTACTTCCCACTTTTCTTAAGCCCTGCTGAAGTATTTCTTTCAGCCTATTCCTCCACTTCATGCAAACTAAGCCTAACTAAGTTAATTACACCAAAGGAACATCGCAACGCATTTGTGCGCACTCAGTTTAATAGTATTTTGCATGAGAACTATTTCTTACTAGGCACCACCAACACACGTATTTTCTCCCTGTTCATATATATATTAATCATAAATTAAATAATATACTTATAGACAAAATTTAAATGAAATTTAGTTGAACCAAAATGAACTACTTTTGTGTTAACATAAGTATACAACGCTAGTGATACGTGCCATATTTGGGAAACAACCAAACGTTTAATATAAAAGGTGACTTTTCAAAAGGTTTGATTTTAAAAATGCGAAGATACTGTGAACTGACTATAGAAATTTGAGCCGAAGTTATTTTATCATTGCTTTTTGCACACGTGAAGAAATAATTTTCCAGCGTAGTGAGTTGGGCGGGATTTAGTTTTGTTTTAGAGGTTTTTATCGACCTAGTGCTCTGCACAGCATCTCTTGTAACTTATGAGTGAAGAATCGTATGATAGAAAAATTTAGTTGGTCCCATGCCTGAGTTCAAACACTTGCACATTTATACTGAGCTTTTCTTTAGACAGCAGTTCATTTGTCAAGACCTGGATGTCTTGTAATAAACATTTTGAGAGAAATAGGCAATTCACGTACCACCTAGCCCAGAACAGAAATGGCTTTCATTTTGTAGCAATAAATGAACAAAAGTAGGTCATTCAAATGTACAGAAAACAGTAGAGCAAGAATAAGAAACATTTACGCATTCATGCTAGCAGCAAATTTAAAAAAAATAAACAATGTTACCAATTTTGTGTCATAACTATTACCGAACTTTTCCACGAAATTTTTTAGTCTTAATTGCAAGTGTAATCAAAATGATTGTATATAAAATAGTCTGCGTTGACTTAAACTAATTTACGTAGTATGAGAAGTTACTGAAAGCATATAATATTGACAAACTACACAACCTTGCAGAAGTCAAAACAAAGGAATTAAACGCATTTGTAGTCATTGTCTGTTTCATCTATATCTACGGGCATGTGGAATTTGTGAAAGTAGAAGGGAAATGCCGAATCCAGCGCGGGAAAAAGTCACTTAAATCGGAAGGTACCCCCCTGGGGCTCTAAATGACTTTTTGAAATTGATTTCGTCACTAAATGAAAATTGATTTCGTCACTAAATGAAAATTGATTTCGTCACTAAATGATTTTGATGGAAATGCCGATCCGAGCTGCGCAAAAAAGTTGCGTCACAAATTGTGTTAAGTTTTTTATGTCTGAGCGCAAAAAAAATTGCGTCTTTATCTAAATACAATATTTGACGCAATTTTTTTATGTTTATGAGCGCTTAAAAAAAATAAAATATATAATAAATGAATATGAATTCAAATGAAAATAAATTGATACCTAAATATACGAAGACGACTATTGCAATGAAAAAGGTTAATGCAACTGGTAATGTTTGGAACGAATATAAATTTAAGCGTGATGTTTTTGTGAAAAGAAAGAAGGAAAAACCGAAACAACCATTTGTCAAGTGTGAAACTTGTAACCACTACTACAAACCATCTCTAGTAAAAAGTCATCTGANTTTTGTTTTAGAGGTTTTTATCGACCTAGTGCTCTGCACAGCATCTCTTGTAACTTATGAGTGAAGAATCGTATGTTAGAAAAATTTAGTTGGTCCCATGCTTGCGTTCAAACACTTGCACATTTATATTGAGCTTTTCTTTAGACAGCAGTTCATTTGTCAAGACCTGGATGTCTTGTAATAAACATTTTGAGAGAAATAGGCAATTCATGTACCACCTATCCCAGAACAGAAATGGCTTTCATTTCGTAGCAATAAATGAACAAAAGTAGGTCATTAAAATGTTCAGAAAACAGTGGAGCAAGAATAAGAAAAATTTACGCATTCATGCTAGCAGCAAATTAAAAAAAATAAACAATGTTACCAATTTTGTGTCATAACTATTACCAAACTTTTCCACGAAATGTTTTAGTCTTCATTGCAAGTGTAATCAAAATGACTGTATATAAAATAGTCGGCGTTGACTTAAATTAATTTAGGTAGTATGAGAAGTTACTAAAAGCATATAATATTGACAAACTACACACCCTTTCAGAAGTCAAAACAAAGGAATTAAACGTATTTGTAGTCGTTGTCTGTTTCAGCTATATCTACGGGCACGTGAAATTTGTGAACTCATTTTAATCCCCTGCCCTCCCCCATTTTTCATAATTTCTCCTCCAACTTATACATCAGAAACTTATGCGCTAAATGTTTAATTTGTTTTGTTGTCGCTACTATTTTCATTAAACAATAACCATAAAAATCAATGGTGTAACAATGTCAAACGCACTGCAAATGGAAAAGGCCTGCTGCAAGGCTACGAATCCTGTGAAGGGCACAGAAAATATGTCAGAACAAATCTTCGCGAAAATTTCGGAATTTAAGAGAACCTTTGGTTTATGATCTTACTTACGAGTATTCCTTACAACTATAAACTGCCACGCCGATTTTGAGAATGAGTGTGTATACAGAACTTCAGGACTATCAATCCTCAGTAACTGGACCTGACATAGTCACTTCACTTCGAAAGTGATATAAATAAACCGTTAATACGTTTCTGGTTAAAGTATTACTTACGTAAAGAAGATCTGTCGTGTTATCATCACTGCATCGCTATGAGCGTATTGGATAGCCATTGGCTCTGCACTTTGTGTCATGATTTAGATTTACCTTAACGCATGTTTTAGACAACTAGTGAGCTATTAGTATTGCACACAGCAGGAGATGCTTAGTTATCCCTGTTAAGTTAAGGATATACGAATCGATTTTAAGCTGTGTCTCGCCCTAAATAACACATTATTTTTAAGTATTTTTACTGTCCTAATTTCGAGATAAC
The DNA here is from genome assembly GCA_002778355.1 of Clitarchus hookeri. Lineage (NCBI taxonomy): Eukaryota > Metazoa > Arthropoda > Insecta > Phasmatodea > Phasmatidae > Clitarchus > Clitarchus hookeri. The sequence continues at coordinate 176,359 of NQII01004428.1, forward strand.
TTAAGCAGTCTAGTAATTTTGTTGTAATTATAGCTAATATATTAACTAATTATTTCAAACTGTTGTAGATTCACGAAGTCAACGTTCGTAAATATACAGCAATTCTTCAGGTCAGAAGACTAGCACTTGCGTAGATGATAGTAACCAACACCCCCCCCCCCNTTGAAGAACATTCGTATTTGTCACCAACATAAAAAATGCACTGAGAAAATATATTAAAGTTACTTCTCATAAAAAAAATATTCAGATAATATCTTAGAACTTTTTTCTCTTCTATAGGTCTTATAATGAATGGTTTTGGCACATTGTCCTTTTTTTTTGTCAGTAATACGGGAAATAATTCACCGTTATACAGCGTAGTGACTTCCACTGTGATGTGCCAGCTATCGACGTGTTCCCAGCCCTGCCGCAGTTGTAGGAAATATAATGGCAGCACGTTAATTAACAGATAAATATTAATGAGCTAGTACGCAAGCGGCATGTGCCATTTGCGGGCGGTTGTAATCACCGTACTGATGAAACCAGGTAGTTGTTTCCCTGTGTGTAGAAGCGAAGTCCGTCCCATTACCATATATCACCATGTAAGTACAGTTTTGTTATTATATAATAACTGGTTCGCAGTAATAGGATGTTCACAGTTAATTGAGCACTTTTGAAAGTCCTGCTTAAGATATACTTTAATCATCGTGGTGTAACCTTCCGGCATATGTACCATTTACATTGGTACGGGCCTGTTAGCTATATTCACGCACCAGTCAAGGGGAAATGAGAAATGACAAAGGAACCTAAATACACTGAAGAGCCAAAGAAACTGGTACACCTGCCTAATATCGTGTAGGGAACCCCCCCCCCTCACTCCTGCAGCTCGCAGAAGCGCCGCAAGACGACGTGGCATGGACTCGACTAATGTCTGAAGATATGCAGGAGGCATTTCACACCATGAATCCTCCAAGCCAGTCCAAAAATCCAATCTGCGACAATTTGAGAAAGGGTTGCACGTCTGTAACGTTTAATGATTCTCCTCAGTCGTCGTTTGTCCCGTTCTTTCACGATCTTTTTCCGGCCGCAGCGAAGTCGAAGATGTGATGTTTTACCGGATTCCCGATATTCACGGTACACTCGTGAAATGGTCGTACGCGAACATCCAAATGTTATCGCTACCTCGGAGATGCTATGTCCCATCTCTCGTGCGCCGACTATAACACCACGTTCAAACTCACTTAAATCTTGATAA
>NQII01004428.1:177778-205867 GCA_002778355.1 Clitarchus hookeri
TCGCAGAAGCGCCGCAAGACGACGTGGCATGGACTCGACTAATGTCTGAAGGTATGCAGGAGGCATTTCACACCATGAATCCTCCAAGCCAGTCCAAAAATCCAATCTGCGACAATTTGAGAAAGGGTTGCACGTCTGTCACGTTTAATGATTCTCCTCAGTCGTCGTTTGTCCCGTTCTTTCACAATCTTTTTCCGGCCGCAGCGATGTCAAAGATGTGATGTTTTACCGGATTCCCGATATTCACGGTACACTCGTGAAATGGTCGTACGCGAACATCCAAATCTTATCGCTACCTCGGAGATGCTATGTCCCATCTCTCGTGCGCCGACTATAACACCACGTTCAAACTCACTTAAATCTTGATAACCTGCCATTGTAGCAGCAGTAACCGATCTAGCTGCCGACCGCATCGCGTTACTCTGATTGGTTCCATACCTCTGTTATTTGCATACGCACGCCTATAACAATTTTTTTTGGCTGTTCAGTGTATGCAAGTGTTCATGCCTTAATTTGTATAAAAAACGCGAACTTGATTTGCCAGAAATTTGAACATTACACTTGCAATACAACGTTAATATTTAGATATGTTTCACTTCATTCGCCGCCAACTTAACATGAAGCTTGCATGCCAGTGTACACAGCAGCATCTACTCAGTTAACGAACAGTAGTTTTTTTCAGTGGTTGATTTCAAAAGTGCTAGTTTTACATTGAACAACCTGTAAATATACGAATTTTTAATGGCTACAATAACTGGCGTTCTTCCAATTAAATTGGCATACAAATTGGAAAAGTGTTCTCATGCCTTGTGTCATCATACTGAAAGTATGACTATTTTTAGAAATATAATTTGTCTAATTATTTTGTTGTGGTTTTATTATATAAGAGTATAAGAACAAGCATTTTCACTGTTAAAAAATTATAATATTTTTACGGAAAAATGATGATAAAATCTCCCAGATTTCTCCGTAAAGTTAAGAAGACGTTCCTGTTTCAATTACGGACTTTACGTAACTTTCGCAGAAATTTCCGTGAAGTCACTGAACCTCTTCGTATATTTGCTAGATAGTTTTCTGATTTCCAGTTTAAATTAGTGATTACAAAAAACTTTTAATTTTCATTAGACGGGTGTTTTACTGTGTATAAAATACTAATTTAAATAACAAGCAATAACTATTTATTCAGGAGCGAGTTTTCAAAATCAATGACTCGTACCAATATTTCTCTCCTTACCGTTCTTCAGGCCGTAACTCTGACAGACTTTATTGACAATTTCCTACGAGCGGTGACTCAGGCAGTTTGTTTAGACGCACGCAAATATACGCTTATGTCTTATCTTGGACTTGAACACTTGAACCCCACTGTAAGCCGGTGTGCAGCCGGTTACGATATGGAGGTCGGCTCATTTATCTACAACTTCTAATAACAATTATCGGTATAAATATATATTTTTGTATAAATGTGGTATGCGTAACTTTTTTCAGTTCTTGCAGGCTGTCCACAGTTATTTGAGCGCTTTTGAAATCAACTTCTGAAAAATGGCACTGCTCTATCTGCATATAATTTCACGTGCGAGTTGACTGGTGTGCTGCCAGTAAAGTTGACAGTGACGGAGAGGATGTAGTTCCATGTCTTAACGTTGAATGAAAAGAGCTATGTTAACATTTGTGAATACAGAAATTATTTCTTTTACATTCGGTTTTTTTATGATTATAATCGTAAGAATTAACGAATTTGAAAAATATTCAGTTTTCTAAGAATGTTATAGTTTTTCTTGACCGACGCACGAATAAAACTAACTTACGTACAAAAATTAGATAATTGACAGCAAAAGATGATGTCAAGAGATACTTCAGAATGCATATAAAATCTTACAAGGAAAGGTTTTTGCAGTTTCAAAAATTCGGAAAATAAGGAAATTCTTGCATTTTTTTTTGTTTGCGGTTGCCCCTGAATTTTTATAAAATAAGTTTTGCTACGCCTACGAGCAGAATAGAAATGGGAAGTTGGGCACATCGGGAACTGGGACCGGAGCTTGGAACTGTTCATGCTTTGTCATTCCGGTCCCCCGGCTGCCATTTTTCCCCAAACATTTTCCTTTTTCCCTCAAAATCGACCAGTTTCCCCCAAAATGTACCTTTTTCATCTTAAGATTTTTCTTTTCGCTTTAAAATTTCCCGTTAATCCCTCAGAAAAGCACCGATATCCAGTTGCAAAAACGATACCCCGAAAAGCACTTTTCAGTTGATTCGGGGGATTTGGTGGGATCATTTTTCAGGGCAGAGCAGTGGCGGCCATATTAATGTTATAGGCATAGGGTATTCCATATGGATACAAAGGGTCCAGGGTCCACAGTGAGACCTAACCATAAGCCATCTTGGTTCTATCAGCCATCTTATCCGCCATGTTAGTGGTCAGTGAACTTTGTATTGTGCTTTGACCTTGACACTGAAAATATTTGACCCTGAAAACCCCCCAAACAAAATATTCCAATAAAGTATTAAAATATATAAAAAAAATTTAAAAAAAGTTAAATATCTATTCAAAATTTGATTTAAAAACATATAAAATAGAAATTTAAAATTTTAGTGCATAGAAGGGACAGGGGCTGGAGCCAACCGGCTGCCATGTTGTGACGCTACCCGACTGCCATATTGAATGTCAGTGACCGTGACATTTTACCTTGACCCCATGACCTCGGTAACCTTAAACCCAAAAATTCGCACAATTGTTTTAAAAATTTCCAAAAAGTTATAATTTTGCTCNCCATGACCTCGGTAACCTTAAACCCAAAAATTCGCACAATTGTTTTAAAAATTTCCAAAAAGTTATAATTTTGCTAAAATTAATTTTAAAAAATACACATTTTTTTATTACAATAAATTATATTTTAACTGCATAAAAATTATTAAAAATTTATTTTCAAATTTATTTTAAGTTTATTTTATAAAATTACAATTTTGAATGTTTTCGCTAAGAGGGGACGAGCAACTGGACCCGACCAGCTGTAATGTTATGTCACCCTACCCCCATGTTGGACCCAGGTGACCTTGCTCCTATAACCGTGACCTTGGATGACCTTGAAAACAAAAACTTAACAAAACTTGTAACATTTTAATACATTCCTAAAAGTCGGCGAGTATAATACATTACTGACTTCTACCGCCATATTTGTTCCAGGTGACCTTGTCCTTTATATTAACCTGGTGACCTTTAACCTTGAACCCAAAAATTCGTCACAAATTTATAAAAATGTCTTAAGAGTTTATAAAAAAATTAATATAAAAATTGCTAAAATTTATTTTTAAAATGTTTTTTTAATTATTTGCAAAAGCCTACATTTCCTGAGGTCTTCAACAGCACCACGTCCAGCAGACGACTAATCATCCTCCAATCAATCGCATTGTATTACGCTACCCTCCCCTACCTGCTCACCTTAGCTCATTCTGTCGAATGCACTCCACTTACCATGTTGTTTTTTTTCGTTTGTAATTTGCTTTAATTTTTAACACCTAGGTGATGCTAGTGTACTAATTATCGATTAAGTCACCATAGGTGCTGTCGATTTAGCCACCACGTTAGTTGTTGGCCTTGATCTTACCCCAATGACATAGAACTCTAAAAATTGAGAAAAATCACAGTCCATACAATTGTCAATTACTAGCTGGCCATATCAAGGCGCCATACCGACTAACACTACTTATTAACGACTGACTGCACACAAGACCGACTCCACACAAGACTAAACTCCACCCGACTGGTTCTTCACAAGACCGACTTAGCCCAAGACTAACTCTTGACAAGACCAGTTCCTGCTAAACTGACCAGACCAATCGAAAAGACCAAACTGCCATACCACCCACATGTACAATCAAATGATCATGATAGAAAATCTCGCAAAAAAATCTCATAGCAAGAGTCTCAAAGCTTACCTCTTCGCAGAAAATCTCCGCAAAACATTTCTACCAGAGTCGTCCATACCAAAAGGCCATACTAACTTACCAAGCCAACTTACCAGACAAACTAACCAGACCAATCAACTAGTTGAGAAATATTCCCTTCATTTAATTTGTTCGCCATATAGTACTCAGTTGATTTTGAGCAACCCGAGTAAGTCATAATAATTTAAATCGAACTCTAGCTTTCCTACTGCAATAACNAAATCGAACTCTAGCTTTCCTACTGCAATAACTCACATAAATTTGATCTAAAACCCACTCTAAGTCACCACCGAATTCATACGTATTTCAGAGAAGCATAAAGGACTGTATTACAAATTAAAAACACACATTACTATATATATATATATATATATATNCCATGAACTCGGTAACCTTAAACCCAAAAATTCGCACAATTGTTTTAAAAATTTCCAAAAAGTTATAATTTTGCTCAAATTTATTTTAAAAAATACACATTTTTTTATTACAATAAATTATATTTTAACTGTATAAAAATTATTAAAAATTTATTTTCAAATTTATTTTAAGTTTATTTTATAAAATTACAATTTTGAATGTTTTCGCTAAGAGGGGACGAGCAACTGGACCCGACCAGCTGTAATGTTATGTCACCCTACCCCCATGTTGGACCCAGGTGACCTTGCTCCTATAACCGTGACCTTGGATGACCTTGAAAACAAAAACTTAACAAAACTTGTAACATTTTAATACATTCCTAAAAGTCAGCGAGTATAATACATTACTGACTTCTACCGCCATATTTGTTCCAGGTGACCTTGTCCTTTATATGAACCTGGTTACCTTTAACCTTGAACCCAACAATTCGTCACAAATTTATAAAAATGTCTTAAGAGTTTATAAAAAAATTAATAAAAAAATTGCTAAAATTTATTTTTAAAATGTTTTTTTAATTATTTGCAAAAGCCTACATTTCCTGAGGTCTTCAACAGCACCACGTCCAGCAGACGACTAATCCCCCTCCAATCAATCGCATTGTATTACGCTACCCTCCCCTACCTGCTCACCTTAGCTCATTCTGTCGAATGCACTCCACTTACCATGTTGTTTTTTTTCGTTTGTAATTTGCTTTAATTTTTAACACCTAGGTGATGCTAGTGTACTAATTATCGATTAAGTCACCAGAGGTGCTGTCGATTTAGCCACCACGTAAGTTGTTGGCCTTGATCTTACCCCAATGACATAGAACTCTAAAAATTGAGAAAAATCACAGTCCATACAATTGTCAATTACTAGCTGGCCATATCAAGGCGCCATACCGACTAACACTACTTATTAACGACTGAATGCACACAAGACCGACTCCACACAAGACTAAACTCCACCCGACTGGTTCTTCACGAGACCGATTTAGCCCAAGACTAACTCTTGACAAGACCAGTTCCTGCTAAACTGACGAGACCAATCGAAAAGACCAAACTGCCATACCACCCACATGTACAATCAAATGATGATGATGATGATAGAAAATCTCGCAAAAAATCTCATAATAAGAGTCTCAAAGCTTACCTCTTCACAGAAAATCTACGCAAAACATTTCTACCAGAGTCGTCCATACCAAAAGGCCATACTAACTAACCAAGCCAACTTACCAGACAAACTAACCAGACCAATCAACTAGTTGAGAACTATTCCCTTCATTTAATTTGTTCGCCATATAGTACTCAGTTGATTTTGAGCAACCCGAGTAAGTCATAATACNGAACTATTCCCTTCATTTAATTTGTTCGCCATATAGTACTCAGTTGATTTTGAGCAACCCGAGTAAGTCATAATACTTTAAATCGAACTCTAGCTTTCCTACTGCAGTAACTCACATAAATTTGATCTAAAACACACTCTAAGTCACCACCGAATTCATACGTATTTCAGAGAAGCATTAAGGACTGTATTACAAATTAAAAACACACATTACTATGTATATATATATATATATATAGGTTTTAATTTATTTACTTACTATATACATTCTATCTTTCTAATTTTTTTGAAAATTCCATCTTTACGTTTCTCAGATGTTTGCAGATCACGGATAGTAGCCAAGAGTCTCATCTGATATAATCCCGATTCTTCAGTTCATCGATGGTAGAAAACATATCAACAATGCGTGAGAGATCCCCGTGTTTCTGCAGTTCAATAAAATATCTAAGTCGATCAAAAAGTTAATTCGGGTCTTCGGGAAATATGTAACGAGCATTATTGACGCCTTCTGCCTTCTTCACACCAATTGTCGAAGGAAACTCTTTGGTGAAATGTGTGGGAACATAGAGAGAATCGTCATCCTTGTCATCTGATACTTCATCAGAACTGTCTTCATAGTCATTATCATAAATGCTATCTTCATGATCGTCTTCGCCTCCTGTTTCATCCTCAATATTAATTTTACTTTTCTTTGTAGGGGTCTCACAGTCATCATCAGTATTTAGAGCCAACAACTGTTTATTCTGAAGTTCGTAGATTTCACGCGAACGTCTTGCAAGTGTACATTCCACACACACTAACTCTACCAACACTCGTAGGTCTCTCATTCCNAGATTTCACGCGAACGTCTTGCAAGTGTACATTCCACACACACTAACTCTACCAACACTCGTAGGTCTCTCATTCCTTCTTTAGCATTAACTTTCCCATCAAAATTGTCTGTGGAATCAGTACCCATCGATGCAGCTAGGGGTAATGACGATATCGCTCGCTGGCTCTCAAAATACGAATCCTTGCAGTTCTTGATGTGGCTCTCCAATATATCACCTTGCATAAACTGCATGTGCCCATTGTCGTAATGCTTCATCGCGCGGAAAAAAAGACTATTCTCTCNAGATTTCACGCGAACGTCTTGCAAGTGTACATTCCACACACACTAACTCTACCAACACTCGTAGGTCTCTCATTCTTTCTTTAGCATTAACTTTCCCATCAAAATTGTCTGTGGAATCAGTACCCATCGATGCAGCTAGGGGTAATGACGATATCGCTCGCTGGCTCTCAAAAGACGAATCCTTGCAGTTCTTGATGTGGCTCTCAAATATATCACCTTGCATAAACTGCATGTGCCCATTGTCGTAATGCTTCATCGCGCGGAAAAAAAGACTATTCTCTCNAATATATCACCTTGCATAAACTGCATGTGCCCATTGTCGTAATGCTTCATCGCGCGGAAAAAAAGACTATTCTCTCATGTCACTAGGCATGGCAGCTTTTGCTGAAGATCTTTCTGCAGTAGCAACACTCTTTTACATGTAATTTTCCGGCAGTGGGAGGAGGTGCATCCATAGAGGTTAGTTTTATAGTACACTTCGTATAATCATTGGGTTGTATCATCTTCATGAAAAAAAAACCGAAGTCCTTTCCACTGTGGTAACATGTGTATCTACTTGGCCTAGCTATTGCTTTGTGTGTGTGAGTATATATATATGTATGTATGTACTTACTAACATATTTCATCACTGATGAAATGTAAGAATTTTTATGCCTCCATTTAACCGGGCATTTTATCTAGTACCTTGATCACAATACCATGCAGTTATATCTTCAACAGTTTCTTCCGGACAAGTTCTTCGCTCAGCTTGAAACCCTGGTCACATTTAAAGCAGATTACTTACGCCTGCCAACCGATCCCTCATAAGACTAACTCCACACACACACACACACACACACACACACACACCACGCATCACAATCAGCTATATTTCAATGTAAAGTATTATGCCTTACTCGGGTTGTTTAAAATCGACTGAGTACTATATGTTGAACGAATGAAATGAGGGGATCATTTTGGCAGCGGGTGGGATCGGTGCTTTTTTTTTTTAGGGAAAAACAGGATACTTTAAGGAAAAAAGGGAAATTGTAACAGAAAAATAGAAATTTTAATGAAAAAAGGGAAATGTTGAGGGTATTTGTTGATTTTGAGATGAAAAAAGAAGATTTTTAGGGAAAAATGGCCGCCGGGGAACCGAAATGACAGACCACGAACAGCTCCGAGCTCCGGTCCGATGTGCCAAACTCCCCATTTATATTCTACTCATACGTTATAATTAACTAAAAAGACCTTTCAGTTGCCGTTGTTTTTTTAAATAGTACGGTTTACTTTATTTGTACTTTACAAAAACAGGAAAGTATTGACTTTGAGATGTCATTTCGCGAAAAATATGTGATCTAAAAATTTTTAACCGAGGTAAAAGTAGTCAGAGATAATGTCTACAATTTGAGCAGTATGAGGTACAATAATAAAATACTGGCCAATACCCATGGCTTTACCAGGACACATTGTGGCAGCGGAGGATATACAGGAGGGTCACAGATGACATAAGCCCCACTTCTTTCCGAACACCCTCACTTTGGTAAGAAAGTGTCCTGTGAATGTATTAATACTGAACTGAAATAGTATCAGAATTGTTTACAATACAGATTACATTTATGTAATTAATATTATTTCCTAGAATTATGATAAGACCGTATCCTTCTCCCATACCACGGCACGAAAGTCTACAGTTGCACCTCCGCCAAGGGGAAGTGCCCCCCTAACCACCCTACACAAAAAAAAATTCTACTATATCCGCTAATGCAATAAGCTGATAGAAAGAGCTAAGGACTCTTAAAAAGTGAAAATTGTCCGTTCACGGTAAACTGAGAACATTTGAAAACCCTGCCTTAGTTCTACGTGTATGAACATTTTGTATTCTTCCGCCGTATGTAAAATTAACATTGCCATGGGCCTGATCGCTTTATTCATGCGTCGGTCAAGTGACACTGTGTAATTGTTAAAAAAAAGTTAATATTTTACAAATATGCTAATATTACACGTAAATGTATCAAAAAACCAAAAGTAAAATAAATAATTTCCGTTTTCACACATGTCTACGCAAAATTTTGGATTCAACCTTAATTTACCGAACAACTTTTCCTCCAACGTTACCGACTTTACCAAGTGCATGTCAATTAGTGTGCACGTTAAAATATATGCAATTACGAGCAGTGATATTTTTCAAAATTTCATTTAAAAAGTGCTTGCTTTGTCGTTAACAGTCTTTAATTTCCTGTGAACCAGCTATTCATGTCAATTACGTCCGAAGTGACGCTGGTACAAGTCGAGGTCGACGGGTGCAGAAACGACGAGAGTGCACTTGGTAATCTGTGCTCGAATGGAGAATGACCTCCTGTCTCCTCAGCTGATTCCTCTCCCGGGGCCTTAAAAAAGATTGGCGTTCCCCTCTACCTCCTCACCGGTAGCGTTCACGTGACTTACCCCACCCAACCCCCCTCCGCCGGGCAATAATGAGGATTTATGGACCGGCGGACGCTTGCAGGGGTTTTTCCTCTTCATGCCACTTGTGTAGCCACCCCCTAACTCACCCCTCTCCAACCCTCACACCCTGATGTGACCCCATCCGCAACTCGTCTCTCTCCTGTCACTCCGAAAGAGGCGGTCCACTTCTCGTCTCGTAGGTCAGAGGTCAACTCCTGCCCCTTTGGCGCAGCATTACCACAGTGTAGGTTAAGTACACAGGAGCGAAAATACGTGTGCGGTTCTTTTGATGCTGGTGCGCTCGGTCGCCTATTGGCTGCTTGGGGCTCTTAGGCTAATTGCATGCTGCGAATAAGATATCCTTGTTTTTCTGGGCTGCAGTCTGTGAAATCGTCTTAAAGGCGCTGATCGTGAGACGTTGTTCCACCGTGTTGCTGGCGACATCTCCTTACTCACGGATATTTTGCTTCTGTACTATGAATTTTTCTATATCGTTTTTGAAGTTACACTTTTTTTGGCGCGTTGAGGATAAAAGTTTAGTGTGCGACGGAAGTTGCGAGCGCACAGTGTAACGAAATTCGACAGTGAAAATTGAAATCAAGCAGATAATACATGCTGTTATTTAGCAACCAGCATTTGAGGTTATGCGCGTGTCAAATTTTATTTAATCACCCCAAAGAAGTATAACTTCTTACGCGCGTACATAAGTACTTGCACCTCCCCTTTTTTAAATAATGACCTGCCATCGCATATATAAGGATGATTTCCGAATCTAACTCCTCTTGCATTACTTCATCGANTTTTTTAAATAATGACCTGCCATCGCATATATAAGGATGATTTCCGAATCTAACTCCTCTTGCATTACTTCATCGACTTACATAGTTAACGTTGAGTTGTCGAACATAAATACGGGCTATAAATAAATCCTTAGAAAACCCACAGTATTAATATAAGATCCAATAAACTACTGAAGCTATCAAACATTACTAGTGTAACTAATATGGTAGTTAATGGCATACCGAATGCATCGAAATACGTAAAAATCTTAGGTATCATATTGAATGCAAAATTAACAAGGTGAAAACACTGAAAACACATATCACGTACCTATATAAACCAATGCATTTTATTATGCTTTTACTATTAAAGCTTTACTTATTTGCCTGCGAAGTTAATGAATACCTTTATAGAGTCAATAATTTCANATTATGCTTTTACTATTAAAGCTTTACTTATTTGCCTGCGAAGTTAATGAATACCTTTATAGAGTCAATAATTTCACGACTTGACTTTGTTGACACCATTTTCAGTGATCTCCATGAAGATAAAGCGGAAACTACATCGTGTACTTAACAGGTGCTTACTGGTAATTTTTAGTCCTAAACATAAGGAATATATCACCAAATACGAGCATAAACAATCATTGCTTGATCTAAAAACCTATGTACACTGCACAATTTCTGCTTAATAGCAAATATGTTTCTAACAGGATGTCTTCATTATCTCTTGTCTCATTATTTATAAGAACGGTTAATTAAGCACTTTTGAACTCAAACTTTGAAAGATGTCACTACCCCTACCTGCATATATCTCAACGGTAATACGTCTCGCATGCACCTAGTTAAGTCGGTAACGAAGAAGGGAAAGTAGTTTCATGCCTTAACGTCGAATAAGTAAACATTTTTGAATACTGAAACGAGTTCTTTTGTTTTCTGTGTTTTTAACGCACATAAATGACAGAATCAGAAAATTTGTCAAATATTTACTTTCTAAAAAAACTTGCCCTTCGTACATCGTCGTTTGTGGCATCTACCGAACATGGATTACATTTCTGTATTGTTAGGGTATTGGATAATGAATTAAACACATAGTTCGATATATCCTTGTGCCAGAGGCGATCGCACACACCGCACGCATGTCCGAAGGAATTGTTTAGAAATAGCTTGGTGAATTGTTGTCTGCGCCAGAGTAGCGCGACGACGTTGCTGGTTGCTTTAGTAACAGCATTGAAGGGCCTGTGTTGGGGTCCATTATAACCTAGGGGAGGTCATGAGTGGTCTCGTCAGCTTCATCTCGATTTCGCAAATACATATCTGACATCCTCGGTCGTTTTGGTGGCACTCCGGAGGGACCCGGCTGCGGAGAAGTGACGCGCCCGCTGTTTTCGTTCTGCACGCTAATATTTCGAGCCCCATAACTTCTTTCCTGGTTATCCGATTCTCTTATTTTTTTCTTCTATCTATACCTTCTGCTTCGTTCTGCCGAAGTTAATGGCGGTCGTCGGTTTTTTGGTGGATTTAGACTCGGATCCTTGCCCTTCTTTCGTGGCATGACGCTGTTTCACGAGTTCAAAGCTCAGCTGCTTCGAAAATATTCCAAGTAGATCAGTGGTTATTACGTTATAAGGAGGACCCTTTCAAGTCCTTTCGAATGAGCTACCACTCGCGTCCGTGGCACTTGTAGTTTCGGAGCAATGGTGCGTGAAAGAATAAAAGTGCTGCGAATTGCCCCGAAATTTGTCTCAAACTCGATGACGCACCACCGGAAGCGATAAGGCGAACGTTATAAAACAATGTATTTAGACTGTGCGGCCAACATTGCTCCGTCGATCGGTACAAATGCTCGGTCCGGCGTGAGTACGGGGACTGAGTGGCGGGGCGAGGCGCAGTACATATTTTCGTGACGGCGAGCACGGCGTGTATCACCCCCCGAGTGTGCGAGAAAGACATTTTATCCATGTCAAAATTTACAGCTTCAGTTGACCGACACATGAATAAAGTGATTATGCCCATGGCAATGCTCATCCATTAATGGTAGAAGAATACATAATATACATACAAGTAGGTCATAACTAGGGGCAATGATATTTTGCGAAAAGATTTCGAGACAAGATACAGTCCAAAGCACTGTAGAGTCGTCCAACTTCTTTGATTGGCTAAAAAATATTCTGGCCCGTGTTAACCATTTGCGCACGAATCACGAAGGTTCAGTGTCAGAGTTACTTAGTCCCGAGTGGCTTGGTCAAAGATGGACACGGCACCACCAGCCAATGGAGGTATAACAACAGCTGAGGTGTGTATATAGTATTGAAGTCTACTGTGTGCTCCGATTTTTACGCGAAAATTCTTTGGCCCTAGTCATAACTGATATTTCGAAAGTGTTCAGTTTACCGTGAACATATTATACCACTCGATACTCTTTTAACACTCGATACTCTTTTAACACTCGTTATTTTAACGAACAGAAGCTCCTAGCGCCCACACACACTTCCGCCTTTTGCTTCCTCCTTCGCGGTGATAGCCGCTCATTTCTGGAATTGTTTACCTCGGAGCAGGAGCTACAACTCCAATTCCTAAATTTAAAAATTATATCAAAATCGTTTGTTTACCTTATATGACTGTGAAATTAGCATTGTTGTTGGGTTTTCTAAGCAAAAAAAGTGAAAGGCATTAAAAGTACAGAGAATTCCGCTTTTATGTACATTAATTTTGTTCTTTATTTCTGATTATGCGACTATGGCGATTTTCGTTTGATATTGCTTATTTGTAAGATAACTTACTAATTTGAACTCAAGAGTGTGCCAGTAGGCTGTTTGCTAGAATTTTGCTTTTAATTTTTTAATTGCTTACATAGTGTCAGGTTTCAACATTGAACCTGATCCCGTTTTATTTAAATGTTCTATAACTTCATATGTCATACGTTACACGCCAGAATGCAGGCTCCAAGTTGCCAGCGAATAAGGAAAATAGAGTTCTTAAGGAGGATCAGTCCCACAATTTTGTATTTTCGGAATTTTTGCCTTAACTTGCACCACATAATTTGTACCGACCGGAATAACAGAGCATGAACAGCTCCGATGCTCCACGCCCCCACGCCTTTGTCCCAAAACATACCAAATCATACTACTCCCATCGTCATGCTAACATTCCTCTTCTTATTTTTGTGTCTGATGTATAGTACACTATAATCCCAATACATATAGAATATTTTTAAGTATTCCAAGTATTTAATATTAAAATCAAACTCATTTGGATGAAAATGTCTTCTCCCCCTCCCGCTACCCTTCCTAACACATTTTGAGTCTTTTGCTAACACTTTATTCACATCCTTAGCTATACATACGGCAAAGCTAATACATAAACTGTTGTCATTCCTGGGAGGAATAGTCGTGAAATGCTAGACATTAGTTCAACACGGGTATGAAAAGCATAATGTGAGTGCGTAGGATATATGGATGAAGAGAATTGTATTTGCTTATTTACATCCAGTACACTCGTTAAAACATCTTACAAGAGATTCTAATCAATACCCCTCACACCTCCAGACAAGCGTTCCAGCGAAAAACGCAACGAATGTTAACTAAAGCAGCAGATAAGAAAATTACAGAAATTAAGGAAAATAAGAAATCTTCTGCGTGAAGTATACATTAAAGGTGAAAATTGTTTCAACGCATCGAAGAAAAATTAATAAAAACTTTCCCCGAACTCTCAACATTTAATTACTAAAAAGGAGCCTTGGTGAGTAAGTCATCAGCGCACTGACCTTCTGCCACAGGTGCTGGGCCGCGGTGGTGTAGTGGTCAGACTACTCGCTTCCTACCGGGTTCGATTCCCGGCGGGGTCACTCCCGGATTTTCGTATACGGGTATCGTTCCGGACGATGCCGTTGGTCGGCGACTTTTTCCGGGGCTCTCCCGTTTCCTTCGCCCAAGCAATCCGGCGCTACTCCATACCCACCTCACCTCAGTTCATCCTCATCGGCTCTCAAGACCTCGATGTTAGGAGCCTTCCAAATCCTTCCACCCACTTGATCCCTGGAGGATGTGACGATGTGGAAAAATACAAAAAGAAGCTGAGGGGTATTGCCTTAATTCATATTAAGATGTGTTATCCTTAAAGCTGTTCAAGAGTATAGTTTCGTGACACGATATCGATAACAACTTAATAAAAACACCAAATCATTAAAAAAGTTATTTTTAACATATGTTTTGGTTACGTATAAGAAATTTAACTTTAAACATTGATTCGTACTAATAAAAAAATTTTTTTATACTAAGTTTGGTTTGAACTCAGGTATTTCATTGAAGTCACAAGAGTGGCATGTTTCAATTTATTTGAAATCCTTCACTTTGTTCAACTGCAGTAAGGATTGACTTCTGGTTATTTTGAATTTAAATTTTATCTCCAAAGTTAAAATTGCTATACGGGCGAACGGCATAGCAACTTTCCAATAAATGTTCTTCGTGATATTCTAATCACAGGAACAATAATTTTGAGCTGTTGCGTAACATGCTACTTTTGTACCATTTTGTGATTTGAACGATGAAGTATATATGCCCTAAATGTAAAATTTTTATAACTCCAATAATTTTTTTATGTAGTTTTCTTTTTATTGTCATACTTTTTCAGGCTATAAATTAATAGCACAACGATAAAGGATGTCATATGCGAAAACCATAGAAAATAATTTTAACATCTTCAACGCTCTAGATTTAATGGCAACGCATACTGAAACAATTTCATTAATCTGTATTTATAAGGAAACGAAAATCAACAATAAAACAAAAAAAAAAACATAAACAAAAATGTTCGAACAGAAGGCTAGTGACCCAAACAGCAACGACGCTGTCAGCAAAATATAAATATACAAAAATACTGTTTAAATCAAGCGAAATAAAAAAATAATATCCCTGTAATTTTTTGGCCATACTCTTTGTTAAACAGTTTGTCAACGTTTAAATGTCGGTTACACTCTTCATTGCTCCCTAGCTCTTTGTAGTGCTCTTCTGTGAGTTTTGTTTGTTGTGAGTTTTATTCTTCCATGTTTCTGAGTTTTATTTGTCAATCGACTCAGATAATTGTAGTTACTAAAGCAATAGCTTAAAGATGTGCTAATCAAAAGTTATTTTTAAGAAATTCAAGAACTACCGCAAATCAAAAGCTTACAATCAATTTATTACATTCTATATTTGAAGAAAAAATAAATCTTTTTTTTTATAATGTTGCATGTACACAATCACCCATCGGGGTTTCGTGTAATTTAAATTATTTTATTTTGGCAATTTATTTAGTTTTTATTAATTATCTGCTCGGAAAATAAGTAAAAATGTATTTTTGTAATTCGAATAAGACGAAAAATTTTAATCATGATATATGTTTATTGGCTTGAAATTACTTATCGATGTTGAAAAGTGTTGGTCAGAAATATAAAATTAAGTAGTGTTTGCTATCCGAAACAATGCGTGTCCAGCAAGTGTAAATTGTTATCAAATTTTATCGTTATCTTTTCGACGATAATTTTCCTTTCGACTGCGGCGTAGCTGATCAAAGGCAGGAACAAGAGGAACAGACATCGATCATTCGCTTGGATCTTCATAGCTCGTTAGAGTCTGACACGCTCCCTTGAAGAAGTTCGACTAGTGCATTTCCCTTTAAGGCTTAGCGCTCGGCGACTTAACAGAGTTCTCATCTTAAGGAGCTCCAGCCCTTTAAGCGATTACTGCTAATGAACATAAAGAGCTTAAGCAAGCTTGAGCTGAGACCCGGCATGCCACGCAGAATACGCACATTCAGCAGATTATTATCTCTAGTACTTATTAATATCAAGAGGGTTTAATGCACGCCTATAACTATTTATTCCTGCGTCGTTTCNATTCCTACGTCGTTTCTCACGTAATATGATCGATTTGATTATTTTAAAACACTACTGGAGTCAATGCATGGCCTGGTTTTAAGAATTAAATTAATTTTTTAACCACTTGTACTAAATAAACTTTAATGTACGTGATCTTACAAATATAATTTTATATAGGCTAGTCACGGTAAAGTGAGAACTTTGTCAAGCCCTCTCATTTCGAATAATGGCCAATAAAGATATTTTATTGTAGTATTAGACGTTAACTTTTGAGTCCGGTGAAATATATTCATTGTGTTTATTACCCACATTACAATATATACTTTAAAAAGTGGGTGACGGATAAAAAACGACTGATAAAAACATGTAACTAGCCCTCAAAAGTGCTCACTGTACCGTGAACAGCCTATCAGCCTATCACAATACGCTTGGCAGCAATATTTTTCAAATATCAATATAATTGTTTGGTGCTATTCAATTTACATGCAAAAGGATTGTGAGAGGGGTTGACATTTACTCTAAAATTAATTTAACTTATCTCTTAAAGAGTTTCACAACTATGACTTTCCTTTGTATTAATATGTGACTGGCCAACGATTTTCTGGAATCATTTTGAATTCAACGATGGAAAAGAATAGCTGCAAATATTTTAAAGTTAAAACCTAGCGACGTAGCGCAGTAATAGTACACGGGACAACCTCAGATGGACTGTGTTTCTATTCTTTGTCCGACCATCCTAACTTTGGCTTTCCACGACTTTTAACATCACTGAAAACGTATTCCAGTATATATTCTACCATGTCACACCATAACAAAACAAAAAACCAATGAAAGCAAAAACATTACTAATATGTATATCTGTTTTGATGAACGCTTTTGTTTAACAGTAGTTATAACCACAAGCCAAAAATAAGCCCATTTTTGGGACGAAATCGTACAAAATGTACTTTGAAATTACAACAACAAATACATTAGAGCCTATTCGTGGCTTCTTCACACTTTTTGTATCAAACCTTTGGAAAATCTCCCCATGTATGACGTGTTTGGCCGTTTTCTAAATGTGTTATGTATGATAACAAACGTTTTGTACTTTTCTTATCATAATAATATCTTATTAGGTTAAATTGAAATTTTACTTAAATTCAATTTATAAATTACAATGATTCATATCTAATGAATACGATTATAAACAGTGAGTAAATATGTGTGTTCGTAATGCATAGCAAGATATATTTCTCATGGCAAATGCTATTAAGCTGAGTGCACACAAACTAGGTGTGTTGTCCCTTTGGTCCTATTTTCCTATACTTGGTTAAGCTATGTTTGCATGATGTGGAGGAACAGCCCAAAATAGGACTTAAGCGGGACTTCATGAAAGTTGGAAGTAACAGTGAATGGACTATACTAGCAGTTAGCACTTTAATCATCATGAAAAAGTAACGTTTTAATTTCTACACCTCCAAATATGCAGTGGACAAAATATTGGGTATACTCTGTAGAATAACTCAAAATAATGCATTTTGAAATTTATAAAATACCAATTATAGGCTACCATTTTTAATGTGACAATAAATGTAATGTTCAATGTTCCATTAATTGTAAACATAAAATTATAGCATGTATCATTGCCCTTAACTGAATTCTAAAACGATGGAATTAACGAAGGGCGGGGATAGTTAGATATCCATCCCTGGTGTTGCACCTCGTGGCTGTCAAAATGGATGGTTTGTGGTTCGGAGACCGCTGTACTCGCCTGTGGACTTTATCGCACGCAGCAGTACGACGTGAAAAGAAAACAAACAAATCCAACAATTGCCATGTCGGCCTTCTCGCCACGTGAACGTGACCGCCATAGCAAACACACCCAACCAGCACGCACGGCAAGAAGTTGGCAAACTCCTGTCTGAAATATTGAGAACATTCTTCATAAATTTGGAAGTTTATTTCTAGCCTGCATGGGCTAGGCTTTGTTTTATTCTACTCACGTTAGCTACAAAACTAGGTTACTTTCGGAAGAGTTTGGCACGGGGAAAATTTCCTCCGAGATGTGGGCTTATGTCCCAAAAATCTCGTGAAGACATTCTATATATTTGTGTGTTAAAGTTCATGTTCGGCTAAAAATTTTATATATATATATATACACACACACCACAGAAAAATTATGAACTATACATACAGAAAGCACAAACGTATGGAGTATACCTAACAGAAAGCGTAGCAATTAGACGTTACCAACGGTACCGATTCAAAACGTGAAATTCAAAGTGTTTCTAACAAAAATCTTTTTTCCATTATCACAGGGGCCGTGGTGGTGTAATGGTTAGACCAATACCCTCCCACCTAGGCAAACCGGGCTCGATTCCCGGCGGGGTCGCTCTCGGATTTTCGCATGTGGAAATCGTGCAGGACAATGCCGCTTGTTGGCGGGTTTCCTTGGGATCTCCCGTTTCCCCCGCCCTTGCATTCCGGTGCTGCGTATACTCACCTTGCTTCAACCTCTTCGGCTCTCAAGACTTCGATGTTAAGAGCCTCCCAAATCTCTTCACACACACACACACACACACTCCACTATTACAGACAAATAGACACGAAAGAACAACAAAATTAATTTACTGGTGTGCCAATGTTTCCTGGCATCAAGACCCCGATTGCGGGTCAGGCCAGGTCTCAATTCGTCACCCTGCAGTGTCGATGTAGAACAGAATGACCTCTAGTCTGCGACTTCAGCGTCCCACGTAAACGGTTCACACACGAAACACACCCACGCGTTAATCAAGTCACGACTATGCTTTGTTTATTTGTCTACCCCTTCCACTTCCATTCCGTGGTGAAGTTAAATGTGTCTAGCATCTTCTTACATTCGCCTTCATTTGAATAGATATTCAGTTTTTAAAACGTTGTGCTGTAACTGCATAGGTAATTCAATTTTATCGCTAACTACAGTAATTTCGTACTGTTATGTTGGCAGCAGTCTAAGAAAAGTTGTTATTATTACTTTTAAAATTATAGACCACGCAAGTAAATTTTTTTTTTGTCTTTCTGTACACTAGCGTAAGAAATCGACGCATTACTAATGCCATATTTTGTATTTCTCACAATTTTACGTTGTTTCTTGGCCAACTCGTGGATCTTAGCCAGTGACAGACTCTTGTAATCTATTGTTTACACCACTGAATTAATAAGTCTTTCGGAAAATCAGAAGGGACTGTATAATAAACTAAACATACATTAATATGTATAAATAATTATAATTTATTTACTTATGTAGTGTGCGTTCCTTTGACAAGAATGCCGCCGTCCACTTGACGTGGCATCGAGTCATACAGAGTTTGAATACTGCCCTGCAGTATAACACACCATTCTCAGAGACAGTGATTTTTTTTGGTGAAACAACCAGATCATACGATAGACTTCAATCCTATACGATGCACTTGCTTGCAATTATTCTTATGCCGTTAGCTGCCATCTGCAAGAGAGTATTTGATCGGGCCATTAAAAATTCGGCAAAGTCGCCACTTGAATCTCAGTGATTCGCGTGCAAACAGTTAACGCGCGCCTGAACACAATTCGATCAGTCGGGAAAAGGCCATCGACCCAACGGTGTTTTCAAATATGCCACGTTACGAAATGTTTGCGCGAAATATCACCGACCCTAGCCATTCTCCTTCCAAGTGCTGGCGAAGTTCTTCAAGAGTTGTGAAGGTTTCAGGGTGCTGGCGTCCTAATAGCTGATCCTCCACTTACTCACACCTGGCGATAGCAATCGCCATCTGACTGGTCGAGGTACGGCGTCCTCGCCACGTAGAGCGTGTTGCACGATGACCTCTGTTCACGTACGCGCATTTACCGCGCTGCAGAACGCCTTCCGGAGTACGCCGTACAAGTGGCACAAAACGTAGACGCACGAGCTCGATGACATTTCAGAGTCCTGAAAGCTAGCCCAGCAAGCCGTGTAATTGTTATTGTGTTATCATTTTATCACATTTTTGTGTCCTCTCTTTTGGGTTTATTTACTCTTTTATCTGGTTATTTTTGTGGTTCCTGTGTTGCTCATTAAATTCAATTATTTGGGTTCATAATCTGACTAGGAATACGTTTTCCTGACTTGTGTTTCATTTTGGTTTTTGTCGTATGTCCTTTATTTTGGTTTGCTTTTGTTGTCAGACCTGTTTTACACTAACAAGTTGTTTGTTCGTCTTTTCGTCGTTTTAATAATATATATTTGTTTTCTTTAGACAAGGAAACATATTTTCCTAATTATCTGTCTCTGGTGTTGCAAAAGGTTTTGTTCGTTTTTTGTCTTGCTGAGTTCTGTGAGTGTGCGATTATTATTTTCGTCAGTCTCATGGTCGGAAATGGTTACAATACAATCATACCAACATAATAACAAAATAACTAACAGCTGCCCAAATCGCAAATCCAGGTTTTCACGAGTCTTATGACCAGCCTAAATGAACATGTGGCTGATGATAGTTCTCACCTCTGCGACCCCTGGTACGTATACAACCGTCGTCAACACCCAGAGTATACAGTGAATCTTCAAAAGAGACAATGCAAACGCATTCCTTCGCCCACACCTGAAGTTTGGTTTGCCACTGCAGACGTGCTGCGCAAAGACGTAAGGTCAAATGCAGTGAGAGAAGAGGACGCTGAAACTGTAGTCCACCCTCGTTCACCTGCCGATGTACTGTCCACTGGTATAGTCCATTCACGGTTACTTCCAACTTTTCTGAAGCCCTGCTTAAGTTCTACTTTCAATATATTCTTCCACCTCATGCATGCAAAGCTCAACTGAGTTTAGAAGATTACACGAAATGGACAGCGCACCGCATTCGTGAGCACTTCGCATATGAACTTGTTTTTACTAGGCATCGCCAACTGACATATTTTATCCCTGTTTTGTTCATATAAAAATAAGTAAAATATTATAATTTATAGATAAAATATTAGTAGAAGTTAAAGTTAATGAAAAATAAGGTATTTTTTATGTTAACAGAAGTATAAAACGCTTGTGATACACGACATATTTAGAAAACTACCAAGCACTTCATACATGGGGTAATTTTCCAAAGGTTTGATTGAAAAAGTGTGAAGAAACCGCGAATAGTCTATATATATAGCATGTGGTAGTGTAAGCCTCACAGACCCCAAAATGCTGTGATGATGTTACGGTAGGTTTGGCCACTGCGCTTCATCGGGTAATACTCCCTTCCTCTCGTTACGTAGTGAGGCGTTTCGAGGCAGAACTTTGCCTGTATACGATGCAGGACTTGCGTGTATCCACGTGCCAGGACAGCGTTGTAGAGTGCTCGCTGCACCGCCAACATGAGATGCCATTCGTCGAACCGCGCTACTGGCCTCGTGCAGTCCCACTATACGACCGCGTTCAAAAGGCTCCAGCTGTTGACATGCTGCCCCAATGTTGGATACCACCAGCAACTGTACCTCCGTTGTCTCTTCAGGATCCTCTCATTTGAACCGGTGTGAAATTCTTTGTCTTTTTTTTTTACTTTGAATAAGCACTAGATTTGGTTGTCAAAATTTCTGGCATCTACTATAGGGAGCTTATTTGCAAACCGCTTGCATGCCTCACGAAACTGCAGAGTATATTTTCAATATAGATAGTCAGTATGTACTTTTTTTGTCAAACATACATTTTATAAATTCCTCGCAAACAGGCTGTACATGTTATGGAAACTATGGAAACATCTGCGCAGTATGGAACTTCTCCTAAGAAATTCGCGAAGAATGCATTTTGTTTGGAACGCCTATCTTTAAAATTAATGGACCGAGGCGAAGTTTCCTTAACGTGGGATTTCCTACTTAAATTTCGCAGCTTCAAGCTGGTAGGCAGTGGTCTTAACGGTTTATCTGACACGAGAAAACCATTATTTTCCTGCAAGAAATAATCTGGCCATATAAATGTAGGCTATTATATTCCTAGGTGGTATGATTTGAGTTTGATATTCTTATAACATATGCAAACACTAATTGTCAGCTGTTAGGAGGAGAAAATAAGATCTAGTTGGATAAGTGTAAGCCTACAACCAAGTCACTGGCATTTGGCATTTGTAACTTTGACACTTTATTCGAATTCGAATATCGTAACATTTTTCCAGCAGGACTTTTGTTACAGCCGTGTCACCGTAATAAATACTATCTGGGTTACGTTCTTGGCCGGGAAATTTTGCGGTGTTAGAATATTTAATTTCGTTAAGTGCTGAAGGAAAGCAGAGGGACTAAAGAGTGAAAGTCCTTCATGAAGAAAAGCACGAACTCGGTGAACATAAACACGCCATCACTAAACTTTATGTAGAAGCAAGATGGAAGCTGGGCTGAATAATATATTAAGATGACATTCTAATATGACTTTTCTCTGCAGTAATGCCTTTGCGATATCGGTCCACGATTTTCATGACGTTGACAATAAATTACGTTTTTAACACGTGCTTGCCAGGAAGCAAAGGAGATTGCGAAAAATAAGGAAAATGGAGAAGTTGTGAGAAACGTGGTAATGATCCCCGAAAGATGCAGTATATTATTCCAGAATAAGATAGGCCAATGATTTCTGTTGGAAGTTCTCTCGTTTCATTTTTATTCAGCGTGAAATAATTTGACAGAGAATTACGAACCGTAAGAAACAGTAGACAATTAAAAAAAATTCTTCAATTTTCTGTTAGTTTAATGTATTCTGAAAGGAAAGTGTTACATCCACCATTTTGATTAGTCTAATAATATCAGAAAAGCAGGTTTAAAGATACTGAATAAATTTTTTTTATTACATCCATTTCGCCAAATTCCGCCTGGGATACCTTGGCAGCTTTGTAGTAATATTTGTTCTGTTGCGAATGGGCGATACAAATTGGCGGAATAAAACAACAGTTACTGATTGCAATTCCCGTACCACAATTAGGTTTTACCGCTCTATGTAAAACGTAATTTTGAATTGCATTTCCGCACCAAATTGGATGGCTCGCGACGTAACGATAAATTTTAATTCCGATATTACCAGAAATTAAAAATAACGGCAAGTCTTTGCTCATACAACTATTAATTAAATTACTGTTATTTGGTCAATGTGTGAAATCTACTTGGCGGAAAAGCTAATTAAAAGGATACTAAACCTTTTTAGATAAATTTTCAAAAAATTATTATGCACTTACTTTAAGCGGCAAAGGGTACCACTATTTCGCAACTTATATATTCCTCATAACGGCCGCCAACAGAATGATAGTGAAACATGTAAACTCGAAGACCACTGTTATTTACACGTCTGTCAAAACTTACTTTTTTAATGTCTTGGGCTATGCCAAAACTTCCAAACTTAAAGTTTATGACAAATACTTCAAAGAACTCCGCGTAACACCAACATTTGTTGAAAATAAATGTATTAAGCATGTTATATAGACATCATTTTTATTAAATTTTTTTGTACTGGCTTCAAAATATATTTCAGATTCAGTAAATGCCAACAACTATAATTTTTACTCCCCGTGTACTGAAAACCTATACAGTGAATATAGTATTTAACGATAAGTGCTGGCAGAGAATTGGGGAAATTATTAAGTGTTTAACCACATATTTTACTAAAATATTTAAGTAATTGGCGAGTTATCTCAATTTCTTTACATACCGTAGCATAACAATTGATGTAGCACTTGATTTTTATATTTCCTTGTAGATGTGGAAGGTTACACAGTAGCCTAATACATTTAATCAACCCGAGCGTACACAATTTAACAAATATCCGTGAACCACCTTTACAGTTAGTGTGTGACTGAAATGACTAAAGACCATAGAAAAATCTCTAAGAGATGGCCAACATGTTAGAAAAAACTCTACCGGCAGTTTTATTAAGAATAGTTTATCGTCTAAAAAAAGAGAACCAGGTGTGAATTTAATAAAAAAAATTACCCAGACTTCCTTTTATACAAGACGTTGCCATACATCTCTGAAACTTATTCGAGAAAGAAAAATTAATGTATGTGCTTTTAATGCAGTAGTTAAAACAGTTTCACTTTTCAGTGTTCGAAACGCAGTAATGTTTATCTATCCAGGAACACTTTTTCAGGCAACCACATTAATAAAATAGTAGACCTACCAAATACAATACAATTTACATCTTCCCAAGCTGTTTGCTTTATCATCACCAACCGTTAATACACAGTATCGTACAGAAATTATCTGCAAATTAAATTGATCTGACTTATCAATAAATTTGAATCACTTATTGTAACGTCGGTATAAAACCTTTTTATAATTAAGGCTTATTTCAGAGAGTTGATCAGGTATAAACTTGGTGATAATAAAAAATGAATTAGAAAATTCTTATGCAGTGCCGGTGAAAATATCTGAAATTTCTTACGCGTTCACTGGAAACACGAAATTCTTTGCGCTTTTACAACCCACGACAATATAAACGTTCGCCCATTCTTGTTGTGCATATACTACACATTGTCTGGTGTATCTATAAATTAATAATCTCTTACATTACATTTGCAAATATCTATGAAAATAAAGTAAACGGGAAAAAATTAAACTGCAGCTAAATTAATTATTCTCTCGGAGATTCTAATTAACAGGTGTTTTGCTATATTTACTAATACAAATTACATATATGTATATTTCTTTTAAAAAAATTGTAGTTTATTTAGAAATTTTTTTAAAGCGATTTGTGGAAACTCTGTGGCGCTGACAATTTGTCAACATCAAATGCCAGATGGCGGTTGACTGGTTCAAAATTTCCAAGTTGCCCCACACTTTATTACTTGCTGCTCGGGGTTGACTGAGATCTTTTGGAATCTCACTATTAGAATACAATGATTGTCTGTAAGTACAAAAGTTTTAACGTAAGGTCTGACCCACTAAATGTTCCTGAGAATCAGGAAAAGTAGTTCCGTGCTTTAACTCTGGTTTTTATAATTTGTGTCAAATAAGTGTTACATAAATTCGGCTTATATTTTGTACACACATAAAAATAGTAATTGGTTTACCAATTTCATGTTTTTTTTTAAGTTATACTTGTTTTGGCGCGTTGAGGGTAAAAGTTTAGTGTGCAACGGAAGTTGCGCGCGTACAGTGTAACGAAACTCGACAGTGAACGTGGTAGGGGTATGACCCAACGCGCATGCGCGTAACGTCTAGCTATATACAAACGCAAGGTACACAACATAGCACGTGGTTATATTTAAAACCGACAGAAAATCAGTTCTTGTAATGAGCAAATTAAAAAAAGATTTTATTTATATTAGTAATTTATTGTGAATATATGTATTTTACTTATTATATTATATTAATTTTACTTAAATTGTGCCAAAAATTTGTTAGTGACAAAAATTGTATAGTGCAATTTTTAAAGTGTTTTCCAATATTTGGGGTTAATTTTTGTAAGTATTTAATTATGTTATTTAGTCAAACCTTTATAAATTGTATTTAATGTCTTTCTTCGGTCATTTTGTCGTTTTCCTACTTACATAAATTATTTGCATATGTAATAAAATTTTAATTTAGTCACGCCAACGAAGGATAACTTCTAACGCGCGTACATAAATACACGCACCAATTTTTTATTTTCGCGTCACTCTTTGATACGTTACTGTTAGCTGTGAGGTCCATGGTAATCTCAAACTACTGTTAAACTAAGCGTTATTTTTTTTTTTAATGAAATGAATTTGCACTTACTACAAAAATATACAGGATCCACTTTAACAAGACACCAAAATTTTTTTAGTCGCCTACCGAATAAAGGAGAAAACGGCTGCTTAAGTGAACTTGCGAATTGACCTTGATTTAATAGTAGCCTGTTCGGTTGTTGGCTGCAAAAGATTTTGAAATCGGGCCTTCTTATTTATTGGTAGTTCATCTCACTTATAGCTAAAATGGTGCAATAGTGTAGGCAATAGTGATGCAAATTGTTGTTACAGATATTAGGCTGACGGGTTAACGTAACGCAACTTAGTGTAATGTAACGTAACCTGACGTAACGTAACCGTATCTAACTTCACCAGCAACTATCCAACTTGTTGGACTACAGTCTAGCAAGACCGTCTTCTGGAATTTACTGGTAGAAGCATTCTCACCTTTTGCTAACAAGTGAGGTTTTGTATGTGCGTCTGGATTCCGCGATATATGCGTAGTTCCAGATCTATATTTTTAGCTTTTCAGTAATGGCAGCATTCATTGAAGACCGAATACGACGTTTTCCATTGGTTCCGGGTCGAGAGGTGGTGAGAAAGATTGAATGAGTGTATGACAGAGAAATAGAGAGAGAGAGAGAGAGAGAGAGAGAGAGAGAGNTGGTGAGAAAGATTGAATGAGTGTATGACAGAGAAATAGAGAGAGAGAGAGAGAGAGAGAGAGAGAGAGAGAGAGAGAGAGCGAGCGAGATAGAGCAAAAATCTAAAGAGTGAAAGAGCGAGGGAGGACTTAATGACATTTCAGAAATACTTCCATTCGAAAATTGCTTCGCTGCAACACCTCAAATGATTCGTGCCAATGCAGTTCGACGAGATATATATTTCGAAGGGGTGGTACACTCGGATTCGTTTTAAGGAAGGAAGAAATTTGTCACAAGAAATTTTCGCCTGCTCCTAGATTGAATTCAGAAACGTCAAAAATAAGTTCAAAGCTTTCGTAAAATTCAAATACTCGAAAACTAAAAGTTTGTGTTTCGCTAGAAAAAAAACTATCTCTTACATTGGTAATGAAATAAGAAATGTCATTTTCGTGACAAATCGTTGTCTTTATTCATACCGATAATTGATTATCCCTTACACTGACCGCAGACCTACATCAATAATACTTGTAGATAACGGGAAATGATTCGTGATTAGTCACACTGTTAAAAAATGGCATTTACTTTATCTTATTTATTTTTTATTTATATGAAAGTCATCATAAGTATGTGCGTGGAGTATAATTGTGCTGAATACATCAAATGTTTCCTTATATACTTAAAATGGACGAATTTCCAGTGACGCCAACAAGAAAAAAATATGCAGATATAGCCGAAGGTATTATTTTGTATTTTCTAAATGTCTGCTTGTTAACAACGATAGGCCTATTAGGGAGCATAAAATATGCTAAATTATCCTGATAAAGACGATTCACGTTAATTGTGCACCTTTAAAAGCAACATTTGAAAAATATCACTGCTTCTACCTGCATATATTTTAACGGGCGCTCTGACTGGCATACCCCCAGTAGAAATGATAACGATGGAGGGAAATAGTTGCGTTAAAAGTGTTACGCAAACATATGTGAAAACTGAAGTGTTTTTTTATCTCAGTTTTTGTGTTTAGTGAATATACGTTTTATAATTAGCAAATCTGGAAACAATTTATTTGTCTGATAATTTCAAAGCCGCTTTGAAGTGGTTAAGCCCATGGCAATGTAAATGTCGCATGATGGAATAATACACAATGTGCGCACTAGTAGAACTTAAGCAGGACTTAGAAAAGTGCACAACCTATATCAATTGTCCCTTCGTCTTCGCGAGGTAGGTAGACTGCAATCGGGAACTGTTACGTAACTCGTGCGGTTGCTACATTATTCATGTCCTCCAGGCTGTCTAACGTGGCGTGTCTCCAATAATCGATGCCTGGGGGAAAAAGAACTTTAGCTTTTCATGCCTGCAACTCTCAATACCACCATTCCTTCCAACTTGGTGAATATTATTATATATTTTTAACTTTTGGAATTAAATAAAGAAATCAGTTTTTCTTATCAGCGACTTGCTGCAACCAGCAAATTAAATTGAATTATATAAATGATTTCAGATTGTTTCCCAGCAGGCTGAATCGCATATAAACATAACAGTTATTTCTTTAAAGAACATATGATTTCTTCGTGATCACGTGCACAATAAAAAAAAATTAGCGACAGAAAGTAATGAAAGAAATTTAAAAAGAGATAACAATTGCAAGTTGAAAGTTTGGTTACTAGTTGCGTAATTCTTTGTAGCAAAATACGAAAAATTGTGTAAATTTTAAAACATATATTTATGTATGTGTGCGTATTTCGTCTTACAAAAGTATGTTTTTATAATACGACAGCGTTAGTCAGTAAAACTGTCATACGTTTGCATGTCTAGTCATAGAAAGAAGTTTGGGAATTTAAAACTTGTGAGGCACAACGCTTTTCAAACCATCTAACGACGTGAAAATTCACTTTTCCGTATCATAGAATGTTTCTAGATTAGAGGAATTTTCAGCACCGTGATACTTCACCTT
>NQII01004429.1:0-52854 GCA_002778355.1 Clitarchus hookeri
CGCTACGTATCTACAGATCCTTCAGGACGTGTTACCGGAATACTTAAAGGAAGTTCCCTTAAATGCTCGTGAGGCGATGTGGTTTCAGCAGGACGGGGACTCGTCTCATTTCACCATTGCGGTTCACCGGCACCTCGACATGCACTTCCCGAATCGGTGGGTAGGTAGGGGAGGCTCCATAGCATAGCCAGAACGCTCACCTGACATAACACCACCTGGCTTCTGGCTGTGGGGCCACATCAAATCTATTGTGTATGACTCACCACTTGACACGAGGGATGAGCTCATTACGCCGGAAACATTTGCACACGTGCGTTGCAACATGCTTCAGCATTGCACCCACCATCTGTGAACCGACGGTGGCGGACAGTTTGACCAGACACTTTGAACTGTTTGGGAGCTCTTAAGGAGCCATTCACACTACAAGAAAATGAAACGAGTGCAATGGCTGGCCAACACAGAATGCCGACAGAGTACACAAACATCAGAAGATAAAAGGTAAAATTTGTTGAATGTTACGAACAAACCCCAAAAGCTAATGAGTTAGGAATCAGATTACAATTATTACAAGAAAAATAGACATGGTTTAATGTCATTCAAGATGAGTTGGACAGTTTAGTAGAATATGTAGATACGAAACTGAACATGCATACTTGAAAAAGAGATACTGTAGGCTATAAGGTAATTTGCAACAGAAAATCAAGGAGATCAAAGCAAACGAATTGAAACGACACCAACAGACTACAGTACAGGTTAAACTGCCGCAATTGTCACTTCCCCAATTTAATTGTAACATACAAGATTGGGTCACATTCAAGGATACATTTCTGTCTTTAGTAGGTGAAAATGTGACAATAATTCCAATTCAAAGGTTTTGCGATCTGTTATCAGCTCTTCGTGGTGATGCGAGACGAGTCAATCAGCACATACAAATAAGTGAGGGTGGGTATTCAATTTCTTGGTAGCTGCTCGTAGAAAGATACCAGAATGAGAAACTAATCATCAACATTCATAGATAATATAATGAAGCAATCAGTTATGGCGACTGAAAACGTTATTCAGCTGTGTCAAATGTTAGATACAACATAAACTAATCTCAAGGCATTACACTGCTTGGGGCAAAAGACAGACACATGGGATGCTTTCATGACTTATGTACTTGTTCAGAGGTTAGATAGTAAGACGAAGCTTGAGTGGGAGCTTCACTCGTCAAGTAGGCTCTGCCAACATTAGAAAAATTGTTTGAATTCTTAAGTCACAAGTGCAATGCTTTGGAGGGATTGCAATTGAAGACTAGACAGTCATTTAAGGCTTCAGATGGAAATCCACTAGGTGTACGCAGAAGACAAATGGGCACCTTTGTCACAACATGTGCCAATGTTTATTGTGCAGTATGCAATGATGGTCGTATGGTTCAAAACTGATCGAAATTCAAAGAATTCAGTAATGATGTTATATTTAAGGTAGTCAAGTATTATATGTGGTAACTATTCTGACACCTCTTGCTGAAAACTCCTCAATCCAAAATCATCGATAGGCCATGCTTTCGCAGTCCCTACACATACTGAGTGTCCGGATCAAGCCAGCTTTTGCTCTTTTGCTCCACGAAAGGTTTCTGTCATCGCTGAGCTGGCCTTAGCTTAGGACACCTGCGTAATCATTTGACAGATGTACCACCCCAGTCAAACTCCCCGCCTGGCAGTGTCCTTGGATCAGATCACATGGGGGTATATGCAACCCAAGCAGACGTCACAATGCCACAAGGACGAAGGACGGCCTCGAGTTCCCTTGAACGCTTGGTACCAGAAGAACTGTGATGAGGGGCATGAGAAGTCCAACATCACATGCTCCGNCCTCGAGTTCCCTTGAACGCTTGGTACCAGAAGAACTGTGATGAGGGGCATGAGAAGTCCAACATCACATGCTCCGCTCAACCAAGTGGCATGTGGTTCTCTGTCTCTGGTGTGCTGTTTCGAAGCTTCGCCTGCTTCCCCTTTCCACCCCTGAGCATCTCCATGACAAAATGATGCGTACCAGCCATGCCGCCACCAGTGGGTGTGTCTGCTCCATGAACATCGGAAAATGTTCGAGGAGATGACAAAACAAGTGTATAAAAGGCTTGTGTTCTCCCCTGCTTGGGGAGACAGGCCAGTGACTTTATTAGAGAAGGAACTGCTGTTATTCTGTTTTAAATGNGAGTGGGTTGCTTTGCAAAATAATGTAAAGATATGCTATTTCGATTTTGAATTATTTTGTATAAAATAAATTAAATATGTCATTGTAGGGAATTTAAAGTCATGGGATTTTATTAAATGAGTTTTAAAAGATTTTGTAATCCCATATGGGGAATTGGCAGTTTGTATTTCAAAAAAGGGAAAATATATCAGAGTTTTGTAACTTTTTTTTTTCTGCGCAAACCCAATGTTAGTTTTATGATACCATTTGATGCCACACTATATCATATCTCATATAAGAAGGTCACTTTTTGACAGCTTGGCGAAAGTAGCACCACTGTTTACATCTGACTACATCTGATTATGTATCCTTCTGCCATCAGCTGATCGGCCACATGGCAACGAGGTTGTTCAGGAGGTGCTGCTTCGTGTGGCAATTGGTGAATAACTTGGGTGGCGCGGCAGGCGGCGAGAGAGGTTTCGAAAAGGAGTTTGGAGGGCGTTTATAGGGTCGTTCGTAAACGTAATGTAACTGAAAGGGCAGGAACGTGTAGAGGGGGACAGGGGGACGTGAGTGCAACAAACATTACAGGTATGACATGCTGGTGCGGCGAGTGTGCGGTGACCCACTTCTTCGGAAACAAGGAAATGGGTTTTCGGAGAACAATACGGCATATACTTCGCAAAAGAACCAATAGACGGCGCGCACAACAGGTTTTTCGGCAATATATAGCATCTTTGTAAAGTAGACTGTTGTTCTATTACTGGCTGGGAACGAAACTTATTTCAAATATATTTCGTCAAATTATGAGAGAAAATAATTCAACAATATTATGCAATCTTTCTGTATGCTTTTCGAATTAATATCAAGCACGTAAAGAAAGCGGGGTTGGAGAGGNGAGAGAAAATAATTCAACAATATTATGCAATCTTTCTGTATGCTTTTCGAATTAATATCAAGCACGTAAAGAAAGCGGGGTTGGAGAGGGCAGGATACGACGTGAAAAAGGTTTCGAGTTGCGTTTCATTTCTATACTGGTTGTTTTATTGTGCATTTCATTTTGAACACCTATACATTACTATTTTATCACGAAGTTTAGTTTCTAAAACTAAAAACTGCTGTTTTATGACCACATAAAATAAAATGTATTAATTAATCTACTAACTCTTTCTTATCCGCGTATTTTCTGCTTGTCTGATGTGCGTCGGCACTGCTCTCAGAATAGCAAACGTAATATTAATTTATGTTCGTTCATGCATCAGCTGATACAGGATTTTGTAAATGGCACTTTATTTGTTTTCATACACGTCAAGTTGCCACTCACTGACTGTCACAGTGTGGCCTTCTAATATGAGATGGACTATAACTGAGGGTCTCTACTCCTTGAAAAACGAACATCTTCCTGAGGAAACAGAGACTAAGTCCTATTTGCATGTGTCGGCTGAAACCGTCACATGTAGATAGAAAGCTGTGCCACTCTGCTTCGTCAGTGTGGTCAGTTGAGGGGGCTAATCAATTTAGGAGTTTTGAGTTTATTGAAAAATTGTTTGGGCTTGCAACAGTGGTAAAGAGAGTGNTGAGGGGGCTAATCAATTTAGGAGTTTTGAGTTTATTGAAAAATTGTTTGGGCTTGCAACAGTGGTAAAGAGAGTGAAAATAGTTTGCGTGCATCAAACTAATCTGCAAAATGACTTCTACAGGAGCTGTTTGTACAGCCTGGATCCAAAGCTTGGGAAAAGAGTCCCTGCAGAAAGAGCTCACTGATGCGGGTGTTACCTACAAGCCGGAGGATTGAATCGAAGTCTTGTGGTACCTTATGCATGAGCTGGTGAAAAAAGGAGGACTTGCTGGTCAACCTGAGGGTGAGTTCGCTTCAGTGACATTTCTTAAAATCTCAAATATCTGCCAATAATATGAGCGATGGTTAATAGGTAGTGCGCAGTTTGAATTTGGGTGCTGTAGTTAAACTGCTAGTTCAAATGGCTTAAGTATTTTCACTTAATATCTGTTAAATAGCAGTATTATATGCTGAAATAATGTTTAAAGTACCCGAATCCTTGCAGAGTGTGGTAGGGCAAGCCATTAATGAGTGTATGTCTTTTTGCGAATTTTGCCAGGCTATTTTGTGGCAAACAGGTACTTCAGTAGCCATTGTACACCAGCGCATAAAATTTTTAGAAATAATTCAGCATCCTGGAGAATCAACGTAACATTTTGTAAATGAGATGATTTGACTGGCAGAAGTTTTGGGTTTGCCGTGTACAAAAGCAAATTTGGTAGATATTAGGTTTTTAATTTTTGGCTGAAAACATTAAGTTCTTTACATTTGCCACAAAACCACAAATGTTGCAAGTGTTGTTAGAGTTGGTCATTCAGGTAGAATTTAGTTGGTGATTGTAAGCAAAATATGGATATCAACCTAACAGGCAGTGTCAAATTAGTTTTTGGTCAAATCATCCGATGGCGAAATATTTTTATAACACCGCCAAATTTGTTTTCGGGTAAATCACACAACGGCAAACGGTTTTTATAAAAAGGCCGAACGGTACCGGGAATTAGCACCGCCAGAAAACAGGGAGCAGTCGGGCGTAAAAGAAATGTCCGATGGTCAAAACTGGTGAAAATGGTGATTTGTTACATATGTGGTAATCCTGGTAACCGTCACTTTAAATGTCAGTTGCGAGGGCAACCTGTAGGTTCAGTTTCAAACACCAATTTGTTTAATAGAATTGGCTTGCTGGATGTTCAATTAATAATTTGAAATTTAAAAATGTCTACTTTGGTAGATTCTGGTGGCTCTGCATCTCTAATAAAACACAAAACTTGTAATAAATTTATGCACGATGCGCCGGTTGGTACCGTACAAATAAAAAGGGGGGGATTGTGTCATTTTTTCCTTAGCAGACAGAGGATTGATCAAATCAAATGTTGTGGCAGTGATAAAAATAAAATTGAACAATGGAAAATGCCTTTTCTTGTTTTTGGAAATTTATCACATGATTTGATGCGTGTGTGGTACCAGTGGATAGAAGAGGGTCGTACGCAGCGACGAGCGGGTACTGGACAAGGCAATGTGACCACAGCACGGGATGACCGCCATCTTGTCTGCATGGCCGTAACGGACTGTACAGCCTCGTCCACAGTGTTGGCTCGACACTGGAGCACTGGAGCACTGCAACGTGTTGTGGACCTGTCTGCGTCGATGGTTCGACGCCATCTACTGCAGGCTGGACTGGTGGCATGCATGCCATTGCATCGACTTTCACAGACCAGAAACCACATACTCCTCAGACTGCAATGGACACGTGAATGCTGTCGCTGGCATGGTGAATGGCAAAATGTAGTGTTTTGGACGAGTCCTGCTTCAACCTGTTTTACAGTGATGGCCGTATACGTGTTAGACACTACTGTGGTGATCGCAATCTGGCAGCCTGCATTGTGGTGTGGCATGGCAAACAAAGACCAAGCATGATGTTGTGGGGCGCCATCGGATACAACATGCAATCTCGACTCCTATGTACTGAGGACAATCTGAACAGCAACTTCTACATCAGGGAGGTTTTAGAGCCCGATGTACTGCCCCTCCTTCAGGTAACTCCACATGCCATATTTCACCAGGACAATTCCCGGCCACATGTTGCGAAGAATTTGTAAGCCTTCTTCAATGAACGACGGGTGCCAAGTTTTCCCTGGCATTCACGTTCGCCTGATGTCGCCCATCGAACATGTCTGGGATATGGTTGGTCGACGACTTGTTCGCTACAGTCCTCCAGCAGCTACTGTTGATACTTTGTGGACTCACATACAAACTGTGTGTAGGGAGATTCCCCAGGAGCATATCCAGGTCCTCTTTTATTCCATGCCACGCGGGGGCATCACACCATTCTGAATTCTCAAGGACAGATTATGTACAGTTTTGTAATCCTAATCAATTGTGTATTGTGAAGTACCTAATCTGTAGTATAAAGTTCATTTCAATCACGTGCATCCTTCGAAGGTGTTGCATTTCTCACAAACGTTAGTGTATATACAGGCTGTTCGGAAACTTACCCGAAATATTTCAGGAGGTGATTGATTCCTTGTGGAAAATAAGGTAGACACACATAATGCAACTCATTTCCTAACCCAAATCCTAAGGGAGATATAAGCCATTGAAAATTGAGTTTAGAAACAGGTTTTCTGACAAAATATCGGAAACGGTACAGAATTGATCTACGATTGTCTGGATATAGTTTAGTGTTATCGATATACACAATCTGTGAAAAAACCGGTGTTAATACCTTGCCCCTTTATAACAATAATAGGAATGAACATCCTCTAATTGTAAACAATATTTTTTACCTTTAATATTTATGTAATGTTGATGCTTTCTTATTGAGCTCTACGTCCTACTTTAAAAAAAGGCTGTTGTTACAAGTACCTAGGACCCAAGGTTTCCTTTTAAAACACGCATAAAAACTTTTCAGCTGCTGCGATACAACGCCTAGCACTTAGGCAATACTTATGCACGCGGAAGTAAACACTTC
Organism: Clitarchus hookeri; assembly: GCA_002778355.1. Lineage (NCBI taxonomy): Eukaryota > Metazoa > Arthropoda > Insecta > Phasmatodea > Phasmatidae > Clitarchus > Clitarchus hookeri. The sequence continues at coordinate 6,702 of NQII01004429.1, forward strand.
GTGAGCAACCGATGTTGGGCCTACTGGTTTTCAGTTTACTTAAGTGGGAAATTTACTTAAGTAACACGATCATAAGTTGTGCATACGTACTAAGCCTTGTCGCTGCGATATCGTTAAACATATATAAACGTTCAAATGAGTCAGCAAGTACCAAACAAATGCACATCACAGAAATTGCCAATGTACATGTTTCCCTTATGTGGTTGATCAACTGCAACAAAAGGTAATGATTGAGGAGTTACGTGATTTGTGTATTTCTGCTGGTACAAATTACACGTTTCGGACCACTGCAGCCTGCTACACCATACATCAAATGCATGTATGTCAGCTAATTCCTCCCACATAAACCATGGCATGCTGCTTAAACTGCAATCTTATACACATACAAGCCCAGCACATACTTACTGTCTCGTTTTACTTGTGAATGCTTTCGGGAATAGTCTATCCAATATTGGTTGCTTCCGATGTGTTTACCTCCGCGAGTAGGACGTATTGTCTATGTGCCAGGCGATGTATCGTGGCCGCTGAAATCTTTGTGAGAGTTTTAAAAGGAAACGGTGGGTCCTAGGCACTTTTATCAAGCGGAACCTTTTCGTTAAGTAGGACGTTATGCTCAATAAGACAGCATTAACATTGCATAAAACTTGAAGACAATAAAACTGTATAGAATTAGAGAATGACCATCCCAATTATTATTATGAAAGCGGAAGGTCTTAACACTGGTGTTTTCTTATGCTGAAGATTTCGATAATACTTAACATCATTCCTAAAATGGTAATTTAATTACACGCTGTTTAATATATTTTGCAAAAATTCCATTGGTAAACTTGATTTTTAAGTGCGTATATCTCCCTAAGGAATTGAGCTAGGTTTTAAATTTTATTGCACGTGTATATCTCATTTTTTACCAGAAATGACCTCCCGCAACATTTCGGGCGAGTTCCCGAACAGCATATATGTATATATATTCGAAATTGTCATTCTATTGTGAACGACTCGTCAAGTATCGGAAAACTTAAAAATTGTTTTCCTTAACATAAGAAAAATTATGTAAGTTTGGAAACCTATTAGTATCTCTACAAACAGAGGGCGCAGTGGCTGAATGGTTAGACTGCTCGCTTCCCACCGTGGCGAATCGGGTTCAATACCCGGCCGGGTCACTCCCGGATTTTTGCAGGTGGGAATCGTACCGTCATATTTCCCCCGCCTTTGCATTCTGGTGCTGCTCTATTCTTAACACATTTCACCATCATTGGCTCTAAATACTTCGTTACTCAGCAACTCAACTCTATGCAAACAATTTTTCACATAGATTTGTCCTTTATTCTTTGCCTCAGTTTCTCGCCAGCTTATTTATCAAGAAATANATGCAAACAATTTTTCACATAGATTTGTCCTTTATTCTTTGCCTCAGTTTCTCGCCAGCTTATTTATCAAGAAATAATTCTTATTCCCCGTCACTGGCTAAAAGCGTCAAAATTAGTGTTCGGCGCTCGTGCAACGCTCTCGACGGCCGTCGCCAGCGTCAAAGCTCTGATTGGCTGAAGTTTATTTCGTCGCGTCGCGTCGCTCAGTTGGGAAATCCGCTTAATTGTGGTAACGCACGTCAAGAAAGGCGAGTTCATGTGGTCTCCAACCCCTCACTCGCCACCACCCACCCCTGGCTCCGCAGTCATACTATAGATATCAGACTACTAATTATAGTATATTCGTGGTTTCTTTACACTTTTTTAATCAAACCTGGGAAAAATTACCTCATGTTTAATGTGTTTGGTTGTTCCCTAAATATGGCATGCATNACACTTTTTTAATCAAACCTGGGAAAAATTACCTCATGTTTAATGTGTTTGGTTGTTCCCTAAATATGGCATGCATCATAAGCTTTTTATATTTTATTAAAATAAATTTTTTTTGTTGAATTGAAGTTTTACTTACGTATATTTCATCTATAAATTATAATATATAATTTATAAGTAACCTGAATCAAAACACGGAGAAAATGGTTGTGTTGTTAATGCCAGGTAAGAAATAGTTCCAGTGCAAAATGATATTAAACTCAGTGCGCACGAATTCTGTGCGTTGTCCGTTTGGTGTATTTTCCAGGCTTAGTTAAGCTTTAATTGTATGAGGAGGAGAGACAGTCTGAAAGTAGAACTTAAGCAGGCCTTCAGAAAAGACTGAAGTAACCTGAATGGACTAAAGTAGTCTGGTCTCATATAATCAAATTAAAACAATTTCACACTACTCCATCGACGCTTCGATACTACCATTATGCACTCTGTATTGTCGTGGTTACATAATGTGCAGAAAAAAAAAGTTACTGATAAAACTAACTAGACTAATTTCCTCAATATGGGTGCAATTAATTTTTGAATAATTTCTTTATAGCTGAGTTGGTAAGAAGGACTTGACTTCTCATTGAAAGCAAAAACTTTAGAAATGAAACCAGAAACTAATGCAACAGTAGTGCGACAATTACAAATACACACATGCCTTACCCGGGACACGAACCCAGAAAATCTCGTACTATANGCCTTACCCGGGACACGAACCCAGAAAATCTCGTACTACAAGCTAGCATGCAATACACTGCATTACGGTGGTTAGGTTCGGAGCATTAACTTCGGATTTAATTAGTCTAATGTTATGAATGATGATAGAGTTTACTAACCTAAAATATTTACAGGGCCTTTATTTTTTAAATAAGTGCTGAGCCACATAAAACATGTAAGTTTACATGGCCTATCGTAGCGCTACTTGTGTGAACAATTTGATGGAAATAGGTTGTTTGGCCCTTGAGATATGACATAAAAATCTTTATTTTCTACGCCATTGTACGAAATTGCCAGAAAAATAGGCTCTACATATGATGCTTCTAATGTATACTGTCTAAATACAAATTTTGGTTTTGGTTGAATATGGATAGATTGTTTAATAGATATGTCAAACTTACCTAAAAGATTTATGAAGCTGCCATTTTGATCATCCTAGTCTGCCCCATTTTAATCATGAAGGTTTACATGGCCTTCTGTAGCACTTGGGCTGTGCACAATTTGGTACAAATCAATTTTAAATGTTCCAGTATAACATTTGGTGGGAATCGCTTGATTGGTCCTTTAGACATGGCATAAAATATCCATAATTATCATGTGGCTATCTTCATAAATTAAGGACCAAAAAGTAATGTAGTAGCAATATCTATAATTGAATGCTTCCAATATAGAAAGTTATGTTAAAATAGATTACATAGTTGCGTAGATATCACTCACAAAACTAAAATGATTTTACAGCCACCATTCTTAAAATAAGTGTGCCCTTCTTTAAAAAAATACATTTATTTTTATGGCGTACCACAGAACAACATTTTCGCCTAATTTTGTAAGAATAGCTTAATTGTTTCCCGAGATACGAGATAAAACCATTTTTCAATGGTGCGACTTTCTTACAAAATGGCAGAGAAATGAGGCACTCCATAGAGAAATTTTACAGCTGTAATAGGTACTGCCAGCATACCAAGTTTATTAAAATGGATTACATGGTTTCGACGATACAGTGTTCTAAGCTAAAACTTGCTATACAGCCACCATTTTTAAAATAAGTGTCTGACATACTTAAAACATACCACTTGACTTAATCTGACTCAGTACTACTTATTTGCCAAATATGATAGGAATTGGTTTATTATTTCCCAAGATATGACATAAAAATTCATTTTATTCGCATGGTACTATCTTACAAAATGGTGGACAAGAGGTTCTCCGTGTGGAAACAGTTCATTGTTGCAATGTCTGCTACCAGCATACAAAGTTATGTTGGAATTAATAAAATAATTTAGACGATATATAGTTCAAACATGAAATTGATATATGGCAGCCATTTTATAAATAAGTGCCTGAAATTCTTAAAATATATCACTGAGCATAATCTGTATAAGTACTACTTGTTTTGCAAATATGGTATGAATCGATTAATTATTCACCGAGTTATGACATAATACTTTAATTTATTCGCATCGAATTATCTTCCAAAATTGCCGATAAAACTAGTTATTTGTTTATATTTATCATTATTTGTAATAGATAATTTCAGTGTACAAAATTTGGTCGAAATTGTTTAAATGGTATTGCACATATATTAAATTAACTGAAAACCTTTGTATGACGACGATTTTGAAAATAAGTAACTAATCAAGTTCAATCACGTACTATTACATGGCTTATCATAATGTTACACGCCAAATTGGGTGAGAATTGGTTGAATAGTTTACGATAAATAATGCTAAATTTATATTTTTTCAATTTGTGCCTTTTTTTTAATGGCTGATTAACAACAATATCCATCTCAAAATGTATGCTTACACAATAGCCTGCCAACATGCAAAATATGGCTTCTGTTGAATAGTGCCCGAGATATGCGATTACCCAAAAATTTATAATGGTCGCCATTTTGAAAGTAAGAGCCTGACATTGTCGAAAACTATGGGAGTCAGGTGTCATTACTAAGTATTATATGAGTATTAAGTTTGGTGAAATTCGGTTGAAGCATTGATAAACTGTCATGTTTGAAGGGGGGAGGGGGGACACCCATGCACAGACATACTTGGCGACATACCCATGCATACATACACACATACCATTACATAGGAAGGAAAGTGATCTCATAAGTATTTCTTTTCTTCGGAAAGTAGGGTAAAAGGAAAGTAAGCACATATTTTCACTGTTCGATGTGTCAGTTCTTTTGTCTAGCATTACCAGGGTTTACTCTTGTTAAGTTTTACCTATTTTTTGGCGAATAATTTTTTTTAAAATGTATTGCAAAGCCAGGTTTTAACTTCACAGGTTTAATCTACTTTCAAAATTCCATGTGTTTTTAGCCTACTTTCCGAACGAAAGAAAGGCTTAAGGGATCACTTTCCTTTATGTGTGTGTATGCATATGTGTGTGACTGTGTGTGTATATGTGTGNTTTCTTTTCTTCGGAAAGTAGGGTAAAAGGAAAGTAAGCACATATTTTCACTGTTCGATGTGTCAGTTCTTTTGTTTAGCATTACCAGGGTTTACTCTTGTTAAGTTTTACCTATTTTTTGGCGAATAATTTTTTTTTAATGTATTGCAAAGCCAGGTTTTAACTTCACAGGTTTAATCTAATTTCAAAATTCCATGTGTTTTTAGCCTACTTTCCGAAAGAAAGAAAGGCTTAAGGGATCACTTTCCTTTATGTGTGTGTATGCATATGTGTGTGACTGTGTGTGTATATGTGTGNTACTTTCAAAATTGAGGCAATTTTAAAATTTAGGGCGATATGTCATATCTCGGAAACCATTCAACCGATTTTAAACAAATTGTGTATGCTGACAGCGTAAGTTGTAAGCATTAAATTAAGAGGTGAATACTGTTGTTGGCACACCAATTTGGAAGATAGTGCCACATGATAAAATGTAACTTTTACATTTTATCTCGAACACTAATCAACCTATTTTCGCCACATTTGGGACGTAAGTAATACTTTGATTGGCCAGAAATTACAGAAATTTATTTTAAATATACACTTTCAGAATGGCGACCATACAAATAATTTTGGGTTATTTGGTATTACTACCATATCATTAAACCAATTTCAACCAAACTTTGTATGCTGACAGTATGTACTACACTCATAATGATAAACAACAATAACTTTTGTCGGCCATTTTAAAAGATAGCACCACATGTAAAAATAAATCTTTTACACATCTCGAAAACTACTGAACCACATTTAGCACATAAGAAATAATATGATAAGCCAGGTAACAAAGAGTAGTTAAACTTTACTATGGGCTTATTTTCAAAATGGCTGCAGTATAATATTCTAGATTTATTTGGTTTAACTACAATTTTAGTTGACCAATTTCAACCAAATTTTCTACTCTGACAGTATCTATTGTAAGTATCAAATAAACTAAATAAAACTTTTGTCCGCCATTTTGTAAGATAGCACTACACGAATTAATCAAGTTTTTGAGTAATTTCTCGGGAAACAATTGCCAAATGTGGCAGTCAAGTGGTACTGACGCAGTTGATATGTAAGAATATGTTTAAAGTATGCCAGACACTTATTTTCAAAATAGCGGCCATCTAGATATTTTTTTTGTTTTGTATGTTATATCATCGCAACTATGCTATTAATTACAACGAAATTTTGTATGATGACTGTATATATTACAACCAACAAATGTGTACACACAAAATCTCTTTTGTCCGCCCTTTTATAAACTAGTATCCCTTGGCAAATTGAAATTATGTGATCTCCAAAAAACAACAGATTTCTACCAAATTTGGCTTACAATTAGCACTATGGCAGGTTATGTAAACTAATAAATTTTGAATGGGTCAGCCAAACATATTTTCAAAATGGCGGCCATATATACATTTTAGCTCCGAATTTTTTTATCTACGAAACTGCAAAACTAATTTCAAATTAACTTTGTATGCTGANCTAATTTCAACTTAACTTTGTATGCTGAGCTATCAATTGTATCCATAAAAATTATCTATGCAAAGTCTCATTCTCTGCCATTTTGTAACATAGCCCCACATGAAATAATATAGTTTTATGTCGTATCTAGCGAAACAATCAACCGATTTGTTTATAATTTGGCGAAGAAGTTGTACTGTGGTAGGCTATATTAATTTATATGTTTTAAGTATGTAAGTCTCTTATTTTCTGAATGGTGCTTATACAAAAATTTAAGCTTTGTGTGCTATACCTACGAAACTATGTAACAGATTTAAATTTAACTTTGTATGTCGTATCTATAAAAATAATAGAATGTGCCAATATATTAACTATTTGCCCTACATTTATGAAGATCGTCACATGATCAGCGGAGGTTTTATGCCATATCTCGAGTACCAATCAACCGATATGCATACAGAGATCCTCCTTTGCCGGATTTTTTTTGCAAAGTAGTGACAGGTAAGTAAACTTAACATTTTGTCATATTTGCCAATTTATTCGACTAATTTCCACATAATTTTGAGCACCAACAGAAGGCCAAGTATAGTTACATGATTTAAATGAGGTCAGGCAATAATTTAAAAAATTGCGGCCATATAAATATTTTTATATGTTTGGCATATCTATTTAACTATTTAATAATTTCAATCAGACTTTCTGTGCTGACATTGTGTATTTCAAACATCTTATAAAGAGCTTTTTTTTAAGCAATTTTGCAAAATAGCCCAATTTAAGAAAATGAGGTTTTTATGCAATATTTCGGAGACCAATCAACCGATTTCCATTAAATTGTTCACACAAGTAGCGTTATGGTAAGCCATGTAAACTTATGTTTTAGTGGCCCATGCACTTATTTTCAATATAATGTCTGAGTAAATATTTCAGGTTACTGAACCATATCATTCAAATCGTTATACTGGTTAAATCCGAAGTTTATCCGTGATGCAGTTGATCGTAAGCTAGCTTAATTTTACGAGTTTTTCTGAATTCGAATCCTGGGTAAGTCACTCGTGTATTTTAATTTTCTTTGTACTGTTTCACATGTTTCTGGCTTCATATCTAATAGTATTGCTGTCAATGAGACTTCAATGCCTACCAACCATCTAAGCTTTCAAGAACTTTACTGAAATTTATTCGCACTCACGCAGAGGAAAGTAGGCTCTTTAGTTATCAGTAACTTCTTGTTTTATAGTAATTGACACGATAACGAAGGTAAGGCACTACCCATTTGTCGAGCTTCCGAAACTATTTACTAACCTTAAAATTTTGGTTTTTGAAATTTCTAAATTACTTTAAGCTAAGTGAGTATTGTAATTTTAATATAGTTTATACTATTCTGTTTTTGTTAATCACGTGGTAAAATAATTGTACTTTAATTCTTAAGATTTTCTGAAATAAATTTTTGTGCTATGCTGAAACACAGCTACCTACCGAACGTCTAGATATTAAGTTAGTTAACTATTCGGTTAGCAACACACTTCGTTGGTCTTTCTTTCGTCTTTAACAAGTATAGAGTGGATTTATTCAATAAAAACTATTTCTGAATCCGTCATAGAATCTTATTGAACTGCGTAAGATCAGAGCAATTGTATGCTATTTGTTGTTCCTTTTTAGGAACTTAACTTGCATATGTAAAATAGTTACTCTTTGTTTATTTATTACGTTTAGTAATTCACTCGTAACCGCCTCGCGTTGCACCATGTTGTCTTCTAGTTGAGGTATCCTAACGTACAAATCGTCTTAAGAGTCTACTGGACCAAGATTCTCCACGATAGTTAAGGTTATTTTACTTTCTTCAAAATGGGAACTTCAACAAAAAAATTGAAATTCTTTTCTAAAACAAAACGTATGCTATGGACTTCCGTAATTATGTTCAAGAGAGTTTTAGGCAAGCAATAACAACAAAATTATTTAAACGTCTTTTTTTTTATATCAAAGACTTTAAAGTATATTAAAAATTGTAAGTTTATGGTAACATTTTCTTGAAAACTGTTGTAGAATTTGTGGTACGGTATGTGTGTTAAGTCATGTTATTATTATATCACCATTATTATTATTATTATCACATTTGATTGCATTACGATACAAATATTTTGGATTGATATTAGAAATCAAGTATGAATGTTTCAGTATGATATTAAAGATAATATAAGCGTCAAATTAACATTACAAACATTGTGTGTGTATACATACATATATATTAACAATTATAGCTCTACACAGTAGTGAGAAAGCAGTGAATCGAGTCACCGATGACTCGCATAGACAGTGTTATTATTTAATAAATGATTAATTGGTGATTTATGATCCATTCAACTGGAAAATATTCAAAAGTAACGGTCATTGGATGATTCAAAAGGCCTTTTTGCCTCAAAAATCAAGAGATTATGTATCTACAACAGCGCATTTTTGCTGACTTTGTAGTGTGACTGGTGGACAAATGTCTAAGTTTTAAATATCCAGAAAAATTTATTATTAAACATTTGAAAATTATGCAATGCAGCACAGAATGGTCAGATTTCTAAATAAAGTTTGCAGTTATATGTCGCTTCTAAATGTGCCGGCGTACAATACACCTACGAAAACATTCCCTAATTTAAGAAAGGCATGTGGGATTTAAAATTTCCCGGAAAACTATAGATTCCTTCATAATTATTTTTATAAATGGGCAATTTTTATATCTACTTTTTTATTGAGCAGAAATGAAGTAGGGTAGATCCGTTACTTCATCACTGTTTTTGTTTCAGTGGCTATAGTTTGTACCATTCCTTCCAAATGTGTTTAAATTTCGATTCTACAAAATTGTGATATCAGAAATTAACGAAAATATTTGGTCTGTATATGCATGTTATTATGCTGTTTTTACTTTTAAAAAGCCTTAAACTTTCGAATTTTTGTAGAATTTTTGTAACAGCTTAAAAATATAAACATATTACTATTACAGAACTAATTTTGAATTATTCTTTTTTAATTACGTTCGTGAGAACTCGCTGCTTCTCAAGGTCTATATGTGATACTGATTGCCACCATGAAATACATAAAAATAACTTTCATGGCTCCTTATTTGATTATTGAACCCACACTCTTTACTCAGTCCAATGACAGTTACCCAGATATTTGTAGAACATTTTTTAGCATTACAGTTTCGTCTCCAAAGTGTTTAAACGTTAGAAGTGTAAATTTTACAACGGTATATTTTTATCAAATTGTATGAGAGAATGAGAATGTGTGTTGTTGGGGGGGGNACTTGCAATAAATGAGAATTTTTTGTGCTAAGTCCTGCAGTTTGTTATTAGATAGTTGTATATTATTCGTTACAACTGCCGCCTCTTGAATGAAGTCTGCTCCCTGCAACAAGTGAGACGGGTAGGGAGAGAGTGAACAGAGAAAAATCGGGGGAAAAAGCAAAACTGCAAATAAGAAACGTTCGGAACTCTGAATTTGTTAAGTCGGCACTCACGTTTCTTCGCTACGAAGTAGAAGATTGTTCGTCGTTATTAAAAAAGTTCGATGGAAAATAAAGTGTTGAAGATGTTCTCTAGAACAGAAGGATTCGCAGCCACGAAACGAATAAAAATACAGTTGACGTGCTAATACACAACTACATAAATATTCAGCATGAAAAAATTCTTGCGTAAATGAATCGATTATATCGTACTTATGCATGTATATATATTAAAATATATACACTTACACACCTACGCACACACACTATAAAGTTATTTACGGGTGGGCAGTTTTCCGGTAATTAGCAACAAGTACCACTCGATTCAGTGTGAAGCAAACTAAAATTATTGAGATGTACATTAATGACTCATAAAATACAATTGTATCCCGGATATATTTGTGAACATGTTATTCTAGATAAGTGGCTTATTTACAATAAGGTAATCATATTTAAGAAATGCTTTCACTTTCTTAGTACATGAGAAACAAGAAATCGTAGTAAATTTTAAGACAGTTTTTGACAACAGGCATTTTAGATATACTTCTGAACATCTTTATTTAAACTAAACGTAGTAAATACCATATGCACATTATCTCAGCGTTCACCGTTAAAAATATTAGTCTATACATTAAGTTACCAGCTACCAGTTAATATACTGTTCATTCACTATGCATCGGTAAATCTCATTCTGTCAAAAAAATGCTTTTTTTTTCTTTTCATTTCTACTAAAATGGCACCTCGAAATATAATGATGTTTCTCTAAGAAGTGACAGTATTCTGCATGTTACCTGCTAAAATTTCGATATGGCTATAAAAGTAAAATATCTCTTACCGAATTTCGTTTTCGAGAAATGATTGCCGGAACAGTATACAAGAAAGAATAATTATTACATTAGTACGAAAATAACTTCTACGAATTTCTTGGAACCAGAAGGAATCGCCGGAAATAAATAAAACGAAAGGCTTATTCAAATTATTTCAGAAATGTGAACAATAAAGATGTCCTTGTGGGGAAATGGATTATGAACGAGAAGTGAGGAGCTGGTCAATGACCAGTCAGACGTTGTCTATGTTGGATGTGGGTGACCTTGACATTGGGTGATCTTAAAGTCGAAAATTCAAGAAAAATCGCAAAAATCTTAGGAAAGTCATAAAAAATCTATGAAGAACTACATTTCTGACCCCATACGCCGTTTTGGATTTCTGTGACCTTGACTGTTTTCAAACATTTATATTTACGAAGTCCAGGCAGGGTCTCGTAAAGATGGCAGAGCATAGATCTTCCCAAATTGGCGACCAGCAGACGACTGACGCTCACCACTATTATTTCATTGGCGATTTAGTCAGCCCATTCCTGCAACGAATCACTAGCTTTATGTCACGCTAAACCCCCCTCAACACCCATAACCAATCACTCACTATTTCTCACTACATTANAAATAAAACGAAAGGCTTATTCAAATTATTTCAGAAATGTGAACAATAAAGATGTCCTTGTGGGGAAATGGATTATGAACGAGAAGTGAGGAGCTGGTCAATGACCAGTCAGACGTTGTCTATGTTGGATGTGGGTGACCTTGACATTGGGTGATCTTAAAGTCGAAAATTCAAGAAAAATCGCAAAAATCTTAGGAAAGTCATAAAATAATCTATGAAGAACTACATTTCTGACCCCATACGCCGTTTTGGATTTCTGTGATCTTGACTGTTTTCAAACATTTATATTTACGAAGTCCAGGGTCTCGTAAAGATGGCAGAGCATAGATCTTCCCAAATTGGCGACCAGCAGACGACTGACGCTCACCACTATTATTTCATTGGCGATTTAGTCAGCCCATTCCTGCAACGAATCACTAGCTTTATGTCACGCTAAACCCCCCTCAACACCCATAACCAATCACTCACTATTTCTCACTACATTACGACCGCCATCACTACCACTAGACTGCACTAGTAATTTATTGATGATGTCATATTGCTCTTTCGCGATTGGCTGTTGGTCACGTTACACATCGACCTCTGCAGATAAATAACGAGACCAATGTTGCGTCACATCACACTTCTTGGTCTCACACGAGATGCGAAATAAAGCTCTCTCTTTCGAGATGATTTTAGCATTCAGTCTGATGAGTTATTTAGTGTTCGGCTATTACATTACAACCANGTTATTTAGTGTTCGGCTATTACATTACAACCATGGCCGAAAGGAAATACAGCTCTGCTTGATGAACGTTTCGAATACGTCACTTTCGCGCACAATGTCACTTCGCACCCGTACGAGTGTAAACAAAATGGGCATTAATTGCGTTCTGTGACAGTCGAGTAACTAAAAAGAATTTAAGTTATTATGATAACAAATTGTACCCCATGAGGTTTGTGTAATTAAAGTAGGAAAATTAACTAATGCGACAAAGTCTTCTATATTCGTCAAATTTGAAGGTTACGCAAATAACAACGTTGTATTATTTGCAGTAAATGAAATTTATTTGATTTATTATTACTATTACTTACCTTTTAAGAAAAACTGCGAGAACATTTTGCTGTAAAAGTAACAAACTTTCGTGGTTTAATTTGTTATTTAGAAAATGTGCTAATTTATACACTGGAGAGCCAAAATACTGGTATAGGCGTGCGTATGCAAATAACAGAGGTATGGAACCAATCATAGTAACGCGATGCGGTCGGTAGTGCCTATATAAGACAACAAGCGTCTGGCAAAGTTGCTAGATCGGTTACTGCTGCTACAATGGCAGGTTATCAAGATTTAAGTGAGTTTGAACGTGGTTTTATAGTCGGCGCACGAGATATGGGACATAGCATCTCCGACGTAACGATAAAATTTGGATTTTCGCGTATGACCATTTTACTAGTGTACCGTGAATATCGGGAATCCGGTAAAACATCAAATCTTCAACAACGCTGCGGCCGGAAAAAGATTGTGTACGAACGGGACACACAACGACTGACGAGACTCATTAAACGTGACAGACGTGCAACCCTTTCTCAAATTGGCGAAGATTTCAATACCTCCTGCATACCTTCAGACATTAGTCTAGTTCATACCACGTCGTCTTGCGGCACTTCTGCATGCTTGGGGGAGGGAAGGGGGGGAGTTTTTTTGGCTCTTCAGTGTACATGTCGTAGAGAAATAGAACCACGTCAGGGATTTCTGTTGTGTTGCACGTAGATGAATGCCGCATCTGCTAACGTTTTTCTTGTCTCCAGATATTATGAATAAATATATCGCTGAAGGTTGTTTAAATCCGTGAATTTAACTGTTTAATAGCGGAGCCCTGGAAATACAAGTTACTTAGGCAACGACGGGTTATATATCTGTAATATAGTGATGTATTCATGCTGTATTTTTAATGCGAGTTGTACAGTATGCATATTTTCATCCACTGAAAGAATTGCTTTTGTATTAAGCAATAAGAAGGAAGAGAAAACTATTTTGTGCACACCCAGCATTTCATTTAGTAGCCCCATAGATTTCTACAACTATTCCTCACTTTCCCTGATCCATTGGCTGATTTTCAACATTATTTATCACATAAAAACCGGAAATTTAATAATTCAAGTATTTTATATAGTTAACTTTCAATCGATTGAGAACATATAATACAATTTCAAAACTTCTATTTCTCTTAACTTATATTAAATACTTTTGGCTAATAAAACCATTAAAAAATGTATGTACACAAGTACCAAAACATAACACATTCATCTCACTGATTTTATGAACAACAAAAATAATGATTGGCCAAGCAGGTATGGCAATTCCCATCTGAGTTATTCATACTTCATTGGATGGATGGGAGTATGTCAACTACTTCATTTGTGTAACATCACACTAATTATATTTTTAAAAAACTATCGAGTATGACTATTACACGGACATAACATTCACATTTTAATGGGCCTATATTGGACCTGCAAATTTACATTTGGCNCCGGAAATTTAATAATTCAAGTATTTTATATAGTTAACTTTCAATCGATTGAGAACATATAATACAATTTCAAAAATACTATTTCTCCTAACTTATAATAAATAATTTTGGCTAATAAAACCATTAAAAAATGTATGTACACAAGTACCAAAACATAACACATTCATCTCACTGATTTTATNAAACCATTAAAAAATGTATGTACACAAGTACCAAAACATAACACATTCATCTCACTGATTTTATGAACAACAAAAGTAATGATTGGCCAAGCAGGTATGGCAATTCCCATCTGAGTTATTCATACTTCATTGGATGGATGGGAGTATGTCAACTACTTCATTTGTGTAACATCACACTAATTATATTTTTAAAAAACTCTCGAGTATGACTATTACACGGACATAACATTCACATTTTAATGGGCCTATATTGGACCTGCAAATTTACATTTGGCNTCGAGTATGACTATTACACGGACATAACATTCACATTTTAATGGGCCTATATTGGACCTGCAAATTTACATTTGGCAGGTTTTAATTTTGGCAGTTGTGTCAAAATATACCGTATAACCTTATTAAACAGCTACTAGCATAGAATCAAATAGCGAAGTGAATTTGCAAAGACTGGTATGTATGTTGCAACATTTACGTGTTATTCACGCATAAAATAACGATGGTTATATGTGGATTCTTAGTATGAATTGTTGGGATAGTTAAGAGTCAAATTACATGCAGAGTATAATGCCTTGTGAATTATAATGATTAAAAATTCAACTGCGTTAAACATTTATTCTTAAGTGTGCCTTGTAAGTGAAATATTATTTTTTAAAAACATATAAATGTTTTGAAAGCCCTAAGGGGGACATTAACAAGCCCGTACATTTTAAACATGAGTGTTTGAAATATATATCAAGCAGAAGACAGTAGAATTCAGTCATGCCAAGCATTTTTTCCACACCTAAAAACATTTTTGAAAAGGGAGTTTAGAACAGCCACGTTGCCAAAAAATATATATAACCTGAATAAAGTAAGTATTTTCAAATACCATTATGTGGCTGTGTTTAAACATTACTGTATACCTCAGAAATTATGGAAGGAATTGTATTTCAGAAAATCTAACTACAATTTTACCTCGTTAAGTATATGACTATTAATGGAGTAAACATAATGGTAGGAGTCTCAATTACGTTTATTTTATAATAAAATGTCTCCAGTCGTCGGCGATATGCATATTCGTTGTTATATAAACGCCAATCAATTTTTAACACATTCTTCTTGGCAGAGAGTAAATAAAGGTTAGGTCCACTGCATAAAATAACTTAAATTTCGNATCAATTTTTAACACATTCTTCTTGGCAGAGAGTAAATAAAGGTTAGGTCCACTGCATAAAATAACTTAAATTTCGCGTAGGCCAATTTTTCCAGCCTAATATTCTTTTACTTCTAACATTCTTGTCTAAAGCCAAACAATTTGAAGACAAGAATACCCCAAATAACACATGGCGATAGAACCTATAAACCTAGTATGCGAATAAACATAGATGTTCACGTGCGTCCTTATACACTGAAGAGCCAAAAAAAACTGGCACACCTGCCTAATATCGTGNATCAATTTTTAACACATTCTTCTTGGCAGAGAGTAAATAAAGGTTAGGTCCACTGCATAAAATAACTTAAATTTCTCGTAGGCCAATTTTTCCAGCCTAATATTCTTTTACTTCTAACATTCGTGTCTAAAGCCAAACAATTTGAAGACAAGAATACCCCAAATAACACATGGCGATAGAACCTATAAACCTAGTATGCTAATAAACATAGATGTTCACGTGCGTCCTTATACACTGAAGAGCCAAAAAAAACTGGCACACCTGCCTAATATCGTGTAGGGCCCCCTAAGCACGCAGAAGTGCCGCAAGACCACGTGGCATGGAATCGACTAATGCCTGAAGGTATGCAGGAGGCAATTCACACCATGAATCCTGCAGGGCAGTCCACAAATCCAATCTGTGCCAATTTGAGAAAGGGTTGCACGTCTGTCACGTTTAATGATTCTCGTCAGTCATCGTTTGTCCCGTTCTTTCACAATCTTTTTTCCGGCCGCAGCGATGTCGAAGATGTGAAGTTTTACCGGATTCCCCATATTCACGGAACACTCGTGAAATGGTCGTACGCGAACATCCAAATGTTATCGCTACCTCGGATATGCTATGTCCCATCTCTCGTGCGCCGACTATAACACCGCGTTCAAATTCACTTAAATTTTGATAACCTGCCATTGTAGCAACAGTAACCGATCTAGCTGCCGACCGCATCGCGTTACTCTGGTTGGTTCCATACCTCTGTTATTTGCATATGCACGCCTATGACAGTTTTTTTGGCCCTTGAGTGTACAACGTTGAAGTAACGTAAAATTATTTTATTGCATATTTAGATTCCTACTTTTTGTAACGAATTTAATGAAAACAAAGCAGAAATTTCCATGTTTACAAATAAATGTAGGAATCGTACGAAAAAACANCAGAAATTTCCATGTTTACAAATAAATGTAGGAATCGTACGAAAAAACAACACTGAAGTCTGTAATGTTCTTATCGAATCCAAAACTGCCGAGTTACTGCAACAGGCCGTATATATTTCACCACCTAAAAAAACATATTTAATGTAAATGAGCATTTGTCTGTATTATTAAATCATGAAATGTCGCTTCAGTTTTATTCCTACGAAAACCGCATTACCCTACACATAATATTTATTTATTATCGCTGTTCAAAAAAAGAAACGTGATATTTGTAGTAAAACGTAGTATTTATAGACTACTCCAGGCAGGTGTCACCACCGTGACATCATAAAAGTAAAGAGAGACAGATGTCAATTATTAGATTACAATGACAGANCGTTGAAGTAACGTAAAATTATTTTATTGCATATTTAGATTCCTACTTTTTGTAACGAATTTAATGAAAACAAAGAAGAAATTTCCATGTTTACAAATAAATGTAGGAATCGTACGAAAAAACAACACTGAAGTCTGTAATGTTCTTATCGAATCCAAAACTGCCGAGTTACTGCAACAGGCCGTATATATTTCACCACCTAAAAAAAACATATTTAATGTAAATGAGCATTTGTCTGTATTATTAAATCATGAAATGTCGCTTCAGTTTTACTCCTACGAAAACCGCATTACCCTACACATAATATTTATTTATTATCGCTGTTCAAAAAAAGAAACGTGATATTTGTAGTAAAACGTAGTATTTATAGACTATTCCAGGCAGGTGTCACCACCGTGACATCATAAAAGTAAAGAGAGACAGATGTCAATTATTAGATTACAATGACAGANTCCAGGCAGGTGTCACCACCGTGACATCATAAAAGTAAAGAGAGACAGATGTCAATTATTAGATTACAATGACAGATTACAATGTGCAAAAGCAAACTACTATATGTAGGTCGTGATTACAACCTTTCGCGGGGTATTATCGGTCGTGCTTTTATAATCACACATACATTTTCCCACCAAAGTAAAAAAATCTGCTCAAATTTCAAATACCTTTTCAGACCAGCGATCTATTAAGAGTAAATCAGTATAACCTCATAAAAAATATATTGTACTGGACCATCTTGGCTTTAAATTAACATACTTATCTGACTTATTTAATCGATCCTGTGTCGCGTTATGTACAGTCATCAACATTTACACCAAGGATTCAAGATGTTAATATTACGTTGTGTGTCAGTCATGCATCCAGAATCGTGCTAGGTTCTGGGAATATTTATGGCTTCGTCGGGGCAGTAACATCGTTTCTAACCAATTGAAAAACGCGAAGATAGTGGTGGATCTGCAAAATACATTTTCATGTTTTTTTAGCCGAATGGAGGCGAATACCGTTTGGCAGCTCACCAATAAAGTTCAAGATAATGGTCAAATTAATTTTAATTTACGTTTCAGAGCAACTATACAAAACCAATAACATTCGATGAAGGCACTGACAGGAAGTCGTTTAAAACAAGACATTTCTCTTGTATGTTACCGACAAATTCGAAAAGATCGTAGAATCCTGTGCATGAGAAATATGCTATGAGGAAGAAAGATACAAAGAACACGGGTCTGCGTGAATTTCGGCAACTGCCATCTTATTTTTTATATTTTATATGTTCAGTATCTAAATATAATTTCCAACCCCAAAGAATGTAGGTACAACTTGATAGGCCTTAACAATTTTTATAATCATAGTTTGCCCCCTTTTATAATTATTGGCGATAGAGCCACCGAACTAAGGCCGTAAATAACACTTCTGAATCCAACATGTAGCATGAGGAGAGCCGAGCTTTTATATCCGCATTTAGCTTAACAAGCTGTCAATATATTTACTAATAAATATTAGACAACCTAGCTTACCCATCCAGTGCAGTGAAAATGCTTCATTGATTTTTATACTAACCATAGCTATTATGCTCGAAATAACATTTATAGTAANATCCAGTGCAGTGAAAATGTTTCATTGATTTTTATACTAACCATAGCTATTATGCTCGAAATAACATTTATAGTAAACACACAAGAATAACAACGTACATGCAGGTTGCCGACTAACAACGCCGACGAATCACACGGCCTGACATCAAGACCANCACACAAGAATAACAACGTACATGCAGGTTGCCGACTAACAACGCCGACGAATCACACGGCCTGACATCAAGACCAACGAGGCAAACATTAAGATTATCCATTCAAAAACAACAATATCGAGTAACCATATATATATATACTGTTCATACCAGATGACCATACCAAATACCCATACAAACCAAACACGCCAACTGGCCATCAGCAATGTTGGTCATACCAACTAGCACGACACTAACTGGTAGGACCAATGGACAAAACCGACCAACCATACAGATTGTTCACACGTTTGATCAGACCAAAAAGCCATACAGCCGACCAGGGTAACTGATCAACGAGACCGACCAACCTTACAGACCAGCCAAACCAACTGACGAACAAGTCCGACCAGATCATTTGACCAACACTGACCAGTCAAGACCGACCCACCACAGGACGTTAAATATTCTTCAAAACAATCCTCAGTCCACTCATTTCTCAATACATTCCTCTCTTCATTCGTTCGTCAAACAGAACTCAGCCTACTTCAAACGATCCTAGAAAGAAGCAATATTCGGACTGAAGCATAGTCGTCCTTGTACACTTGCTCGCAGATATGTAAGATAAAGTAACTCTTGCAATCGATTTCATACACCACTTTCAGGAAAGCCGTAGTGGGTGGTATAAGAAGTTAAACACATGCCACTATGTATACATAAATTTACTTTTCACTTATTTTACACACTCAAACTTTGCGTGCCTCAGATGCTTGCTGATCATGGAAAATACGTAATGTTTTAATTCGATGTAACCTATAACACTTTCCCTTCAATTCATCGACGGTTGACAATATCTCGTCAATGCACGAGTGATCAACCTTTTGCAGAACAATAAAAAACCGGGTCTATGAACAAATTAATTGGAATCTTAAAGAAATATGTATCGAGTGATCTTGTGTTCTATCTTATTCAGGTCACGTGTCGCAGCAGACTTTTTGAGGATATGTGTGTGTACATCAGGAAAATCACCATCGTTTTCATCACAAACACTGTCCTCATTTTCGTAATCGCCATGCTCTTTTTCAGCACAGACATTGCCTGCTTCTTCGTCATCACAGGCATCAAAGAGCATCGTTTGCTTCGTAGGAGGAGTCTCGTTGGTGTGACTTCAGTCTTCACATCTACCGGTGATTCGTTATACTTTTGAAGTCCGTCCAGTTCACATGCCAGTTTAGAAAGTATATATATCGTACGAACTGACTGTATGAAAGCTGACTGTATGAAAGCTGATCGTCACTTGTATAGTCTGTAGTTCCCTCTTCTTCTGTGAACTCATTATATAGGGTATAAGCTGGAGGTAGCGACATCAACACATGCTATTTCTCAGTAGCAGATGGAATACTATACTTCCATTACCTTAACGTATTTATCCAAGTTACTTAAAGCAAACTCCTAAGACAGTTAGTTATCCCACCTAATAATAATACGAGACGGGTTCTTCAAACATCCAATCTTCTCATGTCGCTGCGCATTGGTGTCTAAGGCATAAACTTCATCGCAGTATCGGCCCCGTCAGCGTTCTGACTATGAAAGCCTTGGTCGTGACTCCATTTTTACAGTCAATCATGAGCCTTCGTACGCACGAATAATCTTCAGTACAAGAAGAGCGAGCACTTCCAAATCGATGTTTACATCTCAACTCGTAAAACGGGAATATGCTTCTGCTGCCTATAACATATATATATATATATATACACATACAGGTTGTCCCAGTATGTTGTGTTAAGAATGTTGGAGCGTCGCAACCTCTAGTGCTAAGATACCAGTTTGGTGTAGGATGTCAGCTTTCGGCATCATCGGATCCTAAATTTTTTGAGGAGAAAAATCGACTGTGGCCGTAACAGCAGTCTATTACCAACATATGCTTTCACTACTGGAATTTTCTAAAGCAGACTAAGATGAATTCTGGTTTTAACAGGACGACATAACTGAGTAGTCAATGCCAACAGTGCGTGAACTTTTACCAGGGCTTGTAATGTCATTACTTAATGATTTAAAATGGCCAGTGAGGTCCCAGCACCTAACAGCACCGAAATTTTTCCTTTACGGATATTTGAAGTCAAATGTTTGTGCTACCAAACCCCACAAAATTAAAAAAAAACTGAAGAAACGCATTATTTCTTAAGTAAGGGAACTGGACGGTAATTTGTTGGAGTATTGCAATGAGATTGTGTGCAAAACACACGAATTTGTTCGACGCCGTGGTGTCCACTTAAATGATATATTTAAAAAATGAAATCTGTATATTAAATTGTAAGTAAACTGCTTTTTATTATATTACTTTCCTTTTTCAGGCAAACTACTGTCTCGTTACATAGCTTTGTAGACATACTGTGATTATATGCTCTAATAGATCGCTGGTCCAAACAGGTACCAGAAATTTTAGCATATTTTTTACTTTAGTGAAAAAATATATTTGTAATGACAAGCACGACTGATAATGCCCATCAAGTCGTTGTAATGAAATAGCTGAACATTAGATAACTTATCTGAATGCACGCGAAAACCACCGCGAAAGAGAGAGGGATATTTTGGCCCTCGCATCGGACAAAGAACTGTAATATGACATGACTTTGGCCACATTATTCATTTGCAGACAATCACGAGCGAATAATGTGGCGTCATCATTAAACCATTAGCGCAGTAGGGGCGAGAGTCGAGCTATAGTGGGTAAATTGTCGGTGAGAAGAGAGATTGTTGGGTGAGGGGGGGGGGGTATCTTACTGGTGTGACGTAAAGCCAATGATTCGTTGGAGGGGGTAGTTGGGTGGAGGCCCGACTAAATAGCCAATGAAATATAGTGGCAGAAGTCAGTTGTCTGCTGGTCACGGTAATGAGAGTGGGCACGCTCCGTCATATTTCCCAGATTAAAACATTTGACCATCTACTTGTAGCTCTTTAAAACATTAACTTTAATTGTTTTTCGGAAACTTTTTAAAATACAGTTTTTAATTTTTCATAAATTTTAATTTTTTAAAGTTTGTAATAACAAAATTTTTCGAATTTATACGATTTTTTACGATTTTTTTGGTTTATGTTTACCCATAGTCAAGGTCAACTTTGTTAAAATCCCAGATGGCGGCCGGGATGTACATTATTGTAAATTTAAATTTTTTACTAAATTTTGCAATTTGTTTTTGGTGTCAAGGTAAACTCAGATCCAAGAGGGCAGTCGGGAACAGTAAAACAATTTTATTCCATTTTAAATAATTTTTTCCTTAATTTTTGTATTCCAGAATTTTTACTAAGATCACCGAAGGTTAAAGTAACCCTCCGATAAACTAAAGATTACCCATATCTAACATGTCTGACGTGTCTTGTTTTTGACCCACTCCTCACTCTTCTTTCATAATCCATTGCGCCCGAAATAAATAACATTTTTATTATACCGAAATGCAATCCATATTTTTTTTAGAATTTACTATAGTATTTACTTATAAAAACTGTATTTAACAATCTTCCGGTCATTAAAAACATTGAAATTGTACTTTTTTACAAAAGCAAAACACTAAAACTTTAGCTATGTTTGTAACTTGCAGTTTTGTTTTTGTGCGATGAAATGTTTTTTTTTAATTCAATAATAGAGCCTATTTCACAATGACATTAAATAATAATGTTTACCAACTGCTTTAGTACTTTATAATCTCAGAAAAGTTTTGCATACCTAAAATTTAAATTATTTAATTTACAAGTATTATTTTAGTTTTATTTTAAAGGTTATTTTACCTAGGATTCGTTTTTAGAATGCCCTCTTTTACCAGAAAGAACTCAAGAATTTCCCAGGCGATTTTAGTAAGGCCACGCGAAAACACTTTTAGATTTAGTAATTTCTTGGCTCTTTGAGCAAAAAAAGTTGGTAATATCTACGAAAAAAATATTCATAGAGTTCCGCCAAGCTTAACATTATAGTCGATAAGAGAATTTGGTGAGAGAAAGAGAGGTTAAGGTGGTGCTTAACAGCTGATATATTCAGCATCCATATGAGTGCACCGATATGAAGATGAAGCGATGATGGAATGGAATGGTGGGGGAAAATGATAGTAAACCGAGAAAACCCTTCGGTTATGGCAATGTTTGCTTCGTTCCCTATGCAAAAATTTTAGAATGAACATAGTGGAAAGAGAACCCAGTTCACAAAGCGAACGCTCAACGAGGACAGTATACGCAGATATACGAAGACAATCTCTGGACCACTCAACGAAGACGACGAAAAAAGTTTCAGAGTTTCCAGAACTAGGATATATATTTAAGCAAATGTGCGGAGAGAGGTGCACACACTTTTAGCACTGTGAACATGGTGTAATACACTCATGAGCAGCAGTTTAATTAGAGAGATGTGCCTTGTTGGCAAAATGGCGCTGTGGTCGCCACGTTGGGATACGTCGATGGCAGGGTACGAGTGGATCCCTCATGTCAGCAGGGTACTGTTAAGACCGGCGCTGGTGGTATCCTCGCATGGAGACTCTTTATTTGGAATGAAATAGGTACCCTGCCTGCTATATGTACCGTCATCCCTCATAGGTGAACGATACAGGGATATGTTGGCAGAACATGCACATCCATGTATGTGCTTACAGCATCCTGCAGGAGGCCTGTACCTACAGCAAGACGACAATGCAGTGGCTCACCACTCCTGATTTGTGACAGAGTAATTGGGTGAATGCTACACAGACTTGAGGTTGCTTCCTGGCCCCTGAGGTCACCAAAACTTAATCCTACCGAAAACATATGGGATGCTGTCGAGGGGGATGTGTGTGCTATGGATCCTGCTCCGACCGATCTCTGCGCATTGTGGGAAGCTGTGCAGTGGTAATTGATCGGTATTATTCCCAGCTGCTTCAAATGCCTTGTGGTGTACATGCTATGTCGCATCATTGCTTTGCACTATAAGGCAGGTATCTCTAATTCAACTGCTTATGAGTGTATGAATGGATGTCCGACCAACTCATTATAGTAAGGTTTATCATGTATAGCTCACAATTTGTGGTGCCAAAATATTCCACTCGTTAGTGTAACAGTGAATTCGCCCTCTACCAGTCCAGCTATTGTGATCACTTAAGGTGTTTCTCTAAAGCCTGGTTTACATGCTTTCAGATGCTGGCCTGAGCAGTGGGTCAGCTATTGACCCATGCATTTCTATAACTGTGTGTCAGGTGCTGACATGAGACACGTACTAGCCTCGAGGATTTACATAGGTTTAGTAGTGAACTTACCCAGTGGGACAGTGAACTCCTTCCAGGTTGGTCAGTTACTGGCTCTTTCAATTAGCCGCCATGGCGAATGCTCTGCTCAGTCATAATTGGCAGCTTTCTCTGCTTTTGCATTCTGCAGTAAAACAATTCCACAGTAGTCCATGTTCGGGGTAGAGTTCAAGAAATCACACAGCCAGGTTGTTACTCGAGCGATCAGAGATACCTTGAAGACTAGTATCTAGTAACTATCCGGGTTGGTTCATGGTTCAGTAAGAGCGGTGGGAGAAGAGGGCGCATGGGGTGGGTGGGTCAGCGGGCTAGCAGAAACAAACCTTTCCCAAGTAACTGTCCTCCCAGCCATGTGCCCACAATTTCAGGACTGTCTCTGGTCAGCTGCTTACCCGACATGTTTATACACTTTCAGTAATTGCCTCCTGAACACTGATACTCATATTGGAACAGCTACTGAACGTGTGTAAAACCAGACTTAGCATAGTCCACAGATACATCTCAGGCCGCAGAAGTGTCCGTTAAGCAGCGAAGTTTACAGGCACATCAAGTGCCTCCAACTCCTTTCTCCACCTGTCGTCCAAGTGCTGGGAAGAGAACATACTCCTAAGAGTGGATAGCTCGATGCACAGTAGGGAGTGGAGAGGACCAGTCTCCCAGTACAAAGTGGACCAGCACCTCACGGTCAATTACAACGAGGCGCGAGTGGTCAGCTGGCACACCAGGCCGCTCCTCCTGACATTCGCTCGGGGCCTGGTGGCATGCTGGGGGAGGGGATGCTGCTCGCATCGATCCCGCGAGGCGAAGGGGTCAGGAACCTCGGGGCCGGTCCCAGATAGCCCGCCGCAACTTGCTGCGGCTCTCTGGAGGATCGACGCCGTAGGGCGGGGTGTGTCGAGCCGCGCTTGCTGCTCCGCGTTTCGGCAACCTCGACCTCAGCACCTACGGCCGTCATCTTCCCACGAACCCACGAATTACCAACTTTCTAAAATGAAAAGTCAAATTACTTCGATAGTTTAAATTAACTGCGTGCATTGCCAAACACAAGTCAATAAATTAATGGAAATATGACACCATAAACAAATAACAATCGCAGAACGAGACGATAAAGTATTAGGAAGAAACGGATTCTTGCACTCATTAAATCATCAATGAAACAATAAAGCAATCTCACAAAAATTGAAAATGAATGGAAAGAAAAGATAAGCTAAAGAAATAACAGTGAAATTCAAATGGTATCAACAATATCACTGAAAATTTACAATCAAGCTGTTTATAATAAAAAAAAGAGAACATAACATTTTACCATTTTTATTTGAATACTTCTAAATTATCTTTTTTTAATTGAAGATGAATGGTGTTATTTGAGCTTGAAATATCTTGCGGTTGTTTTCTGTTCAGTATTTCCCTTTTATTTTTAAATGTTGATTATTGTCTCTTTTCGGTGTTTTAATGATGGCTAGGATCCCTGTTGCTTCCCTGTTGTTTGTTGTCTTATTCCATGGTGGTCACTTGTTTGTGATGTCTTCTTTCCTTTAATTTTTCGACTCAATTTTTGGCAACGGACAATGTCAATTAAAAAAATCTAAGTAATCATGCTACACCATTGAACTTAAACTTCAGATATACATTTCAACCAAAATACGGGCTCTTGTAAATATTTGTTTCCTCGCAGTTTTTTCACGTTGACACTGAGCAGTGCACCATTGCCTCTATTCCTAGATGAAGTTTTAACGTGCTAGCTATATATAATCACGAGGTAGCATACATGCAATGTTCCGAGTAATGTCCTCTCCCCTTCGCAGTTGTCATGTCAAATACAGCTAAATAGTTCGATCGGACCTAAAAATATTTTATAAAAAGTGTGTACCTTCAATTGAAGAAATTTCGTAAATGAAATAAGAAAATGATCTTCGTAGTGCGTTTTGTAGGTGATCTGAGCGGGGTTTTGACACTACTACTGGTGTTATGGAATTTCTTCACGACACGATGAAGTTAAAAGGCCGCCTGTGTTAGGAATGTATTCAGAATGTTAAATAAAATATGTGACACAATTAAACAAGTATTTGTATATAAGTAATAATCAAATACTTAAAGTTAAAAGTAACGCAGATGGTTAGTTTTAATGCATATTATTAAAAGTAGTTAATTTGTTGGTGTTAAGGGATTCTCGAAAATGTTGGTCAAATTGGCTTACATCAGTGGACTATGTGTTAACACCAGCGATGGCGATTTAGTTATTGAAGAAAGTGATGGGCACGACAACGGTATCATAATAGGAGCCGATACATTGGAGCTAGTTTCCTTTAATGCAATATCATCAATGAGGCCAAACACTCGGCGCTTGAATAATTTCAGTTATACTTCACTGAACGGAACCAACTCTGGTATTAAGTTCAATACAATTATTTTAGCAGCCTCTTTCCGTCCATCTTCGGGGCTTCGTTGACTTGACATCTAGTCGGGTATACTTGGCTTTGAAATAACGCTGTGACTGATTTGCCATCTTCGACCTCAGCTTTGTGCTTTGGTGTCATATTTTTTAAATTCTTTTGGGGAGATGAGTCGTTTTTCTCAGTTTCTCGATGCTCATCATGAAGAGGGAATGGCCACGAGCGGTTTCGTCACACTTTTTGAATGAAACCTTTAAAAAAATTATGGAATGTTTTTTATGTAAATCTTCTTTCAGGGCAGATTAAAGACGACCTTTTGTTGTCAATTCATAAATTTTGTTATTGGAACATAAATGTGGTCGTTGAAAAGCGTCAAAATCTGCAAAAATCGCGGCAAGTACCCCTCTGTTTACTATAGCCATTGGTAATATAGTGTTTTGTACTATAGTAACAATGCTGTGTCTTTTCTGAACAGATTTAAGTCTTAAAAATCATATAGCCACCTCGTAAATTATGACGAAACAGAATACGCGCGAAAATTTATAATGCTATTTTCCATCACCGTCGCAGGGTTTTTACTGTTATGCGTGATCTTGAGGCGTTTAAAATTTCTTACTTGGGAGGCCCCTTTAAAAGAGCCACACAACAGGCTGGGAAGGCAGAAGTGTGCATGTTAAGGTGTACGTAGATCAGTTTGCCACGGCGTCGTGCTCGCGAAAAATATCACCACACACACATTTGAACGGGGTCGGGCTGCACGAGACCGGATGATCGGCTTTCGTTTAGCCATTTATCTTGGCCGTGCAGTCACCACTGTAACACGATGCGTGCAGGCGCGGATACGTGCAGGTAGTACGTCACGTAGAGTAGGTACTGGTCCTGCCAGACGCACTGCAGATAGAGACGATCGTCATATACACAGACGTGCAGTAGCAGTACGTGGCACCCACATCCAGATAAATCCAGCATTCTGTGGAGTCTGCACTGTATTTGCCAGTCTCAACAACAACCATACGTCACCCTTTGAAGGCACGGCGTCCACTGCGCTATTAGCCTTTCACCCCCTCGGAATAGTGAGGCACGCCGTCAACGGTGCCAGGAACGTCAACATAGGACAGAGGAATGGTAACGCAAGCTGTTCTCCGATGAGTTCCGCTACATTCTTAATGCAGATGATGGTCGCAGTAGTGATTAGCGCCGCAGTGGGCAACGCCACGATCCAGCAAGATAATGCTTGTTATCATACAGCTCGCATCATCCAGCTCTACAAGTTGTGGACACCATTCCTTGGCCTCGCAGATCTCCAGATTTGTCCCCTATTCAACACATATGGGATGTGACGGGGTGACGTTTGCAACAAAAGCTCCCTGCCCAAACACTGGCTGATATACTTATTGCAGTTGCAGAAAACACGATGGTAAGTGCCTCAAGACTCTATCCTCCACCTGTATGATGAAATGCCTCGTCGCATCGCTGTCTGTAAAGCCGCGAGAGGCGGCTCTACCCAATATTAAATACGTGCTATGCTGATTCTAAACAACGCGCTCTCTATGCATGGACGACTAATCGCTACTATTTGTACTATCATCTCTCAGCATGTGAAGCCTTAATAAGGATTATGGAAGGAAAAAGGGTGTAATGTTTTCATTTCCAGCAGTGTATTTGTGAGTTTCTTTTTACAAAAATCTTTGCTTGAATTGNGGAAAAAGGGTGTAATGTTTTCATTTCCAGCAGTGTATTTGTGAGTTTCTTTTTACAAAAATCTTTGCTTGAATTGATGACAAAATTTTTTATGGTTAAGTTAGATTTTAATAAAGTGGGTGTGGTGTGAAGAGTATTTGTTAGCTTGTGTAAATGCAAGGGCCTTAATGGCGATGTGGGAGGCCACAAAAGATGCACAACTGCACCAGCCTTGGGATTTGTGTCTGGTCAACTGTTGTGTCAGCTGAAGGTGCCATAGCCTACTGAATAAACTTATATCCTGGTCGACGTGTCCTTCATGCCCGATGGTTATCTCCACCAGGGATCCGGTCGTGCTGTGACNAATAAACTTATATCCTGGTCGACGTGTCCTTCATGCCCGATGGTTATCTCCACCAGGGATCCGGTCGTGCTGTGACGGTGTCACTGACTCGAGAGCCGAATGACTCTCTGAGCGACAGATAGCGTGATGTCTCGACGTTACCTGTGTCTGGAGCTGGGGTAGAACGACGTGAAACCATCAACGCAATCACCGGGATGGAACTCTTGACCTCTCGGAAAAATTCAGACATGCTACACCATAACCAAACACACGCGCACACAGTTCGCGCGCGCTAAGATCAAAGGATCCATGCTGTAGATCAGGATAATTAATGGCGCAAATGAGGCTGCTCTGTGCAAAATAAACATGTACGGGATGAACATATGGGAGTAAGAAATTTCCGACGTGTGTTATGAACAAACATGAATCAGCACAAAGTAGTAGCCTTCTGGGTTTGTTTGAAACATAGGTTCGGTTAAGTATTTTAATATTACTTTCTTAATTTTACCACACTAAGTTTACCTTAATTGTAGGAAATGAAATAAAATTTAAAGAGATAGTAAGATTGATGAAATATGAAATACGCGTATCCGGGCGATGATATGTAAAAAGACAACGTCCTAGATGTTTTTGGACTATGTTACAAAATCCTTTTTATGGTATCCCTGTGGCGAGAGAGGCAGAAAACACGCTCAAGTTATTTATTATGGCACAAATGGAAATTGAAAGGTAATAATAATAATAATAATAATGTTCTACATCCAGTTCAGTCTTTATGGTGTGGCCTAAAGAAAAACTCGAGATACAGTTAGCGGTGAAGGTTTTTTGTTTCAGGTGCTTTGATCCTGGGCAATTTTTGCCAGTGCAATGCGGTAGTCCTTCGTATACACNGTGAAGGTTTTTTGTTTCAGGTGCTTTGATCCTGGGCAATTTTTGCCAGTGCAATGCGGTAGTCCTTCGTATACACGTTACTCTTAGTACATGCGTGTCACGTTGTTTTAGTTGTCTTCCTTTTAGTCACCGATTCTCTTCTTGGACTCCACTCTCGTACAACTTCGTCCATCTGCTGTCGCTCCTTCTGGCANTCCTTTTAGTCACCGATTCTCTTCTTGGACTCCACTCTCGTACAACTTCGTCCATCTGCTGTCGCTCCTTCTGGCAATATGTTCGGCCAACACTGCCTTTAGTGAAGATGCTCTTTTGATAACGTCCTTCGCTTTTGTGGATGTCCTTATATTATTAGCCTGTATGTTTCCAAAATATGAATCTCCGTTCGTAAAATAAAAATTATTAAAAATAATGAAGGTAGAATTTTGAAAGCCTTAAAATCAAGAGTATAGTCTACCATAATCAAAGTTTTATAAAAACGGGAGATAAAAATTCACGTTAAATACCCAATTAAATTTACTGTTTTGAAAGGGAAAGCTGCGTGAGTCACAGCGCTGAGAAAGAACACAATTAAAACAAGAAGTTACTGATGAACCATTAACTCTTACGTAAAACTAAAGGGATCAAACCTTTAATTATCTTAAGAATGCTTAACAGAATATTGATGGTTTCGACCACTGACAGTCTCAGGGCCTCCGGTAGCCGGAGGAATCTCATCCCAGCAGAGGATCAGCCTACAACAGAGAGATCACTTCAAACGTCGAACCCCTAATCGGCCTCCAACCGCGCTACCAACAGATCTGCCACCAAACTAGCGTTTTGTAATCCGGTTATCGTAGTCATTACTAGCCTTAGGTCCAGGATCTCAACTAAGTTTACTACCTCCGAGAGCAGACCTTTTGCACCCGAAGAGCGGATTATATTTTGCTAAGCTGATAGTTATCAGCTCTGCCAATCTGGTTGACGTCTCTTTACGCATGCCTGAAATAACCATTTATATATCTTGTGCAAAAAAATAAATTGTTGAGATAATATTTTATTAAGTGTTGAACCTTGCAATGGTATCGATATTATGATAATTTATTATAACTTATGCAGGAAGCGAAATTGGCTGTGGCTATATGGAAATGTATTGGGCGAAAGGAGATTATCACAACAGTAAATATTATGAAAAATGGGTTACCAAGAACAGCTTGTTACAATGTTTTAGCTCAGAAAGTGTAGTTATGATGAATACGACTATATACCATGGGGTTAAAGTGACAGGCTTGCGAACATACTAAAACAAATAAGGAAATTGAACAATAAGCTACAGAAGTACAGAATGTACACAAAGGATTTTTACACTTTCATCCTTTAATAAAAGGAATTTTAATTGACATAAAAACCTAACCATGGTTCATGTAAGTCACCAACCCTGAAAATTTTGTTCGCATGTATGTTTGATGATTAGTTCACTTCCACATGCGCACCTCTGGTGGCACGCACGGCATCTAAGCGGTATTACAACTCTGTCCACACACGACGAAGCAAGCTATCGTCAACATTGGCTATGGCATTTGTTATTCTGGTCTTCAGATCATCAATATTATCCACAGGTGCCCGGTACACTTGCTCTTTGACACACCAAACAGAAAAAAGTCCAAGGGCATGATGTCGGGNATATTATCCACAGGTGCCCGGTACACTTGCTCTTTGACACACCAAACAGAAAAAAGTCCAAGGGCATGATGTCGGCAGACCTAGTGAGCCAGGCAACTGGACCACCTTTCCCAGTCCAACGTGAGGGGAATGTCTGGTCCCGGACATATTTTATACTCAAAGCCCAGTTTGGTGGTGCACCATCCTGTTGGAAAAAGACAGTTGGGTGACGATCAGCAAATTGTGGTAACAGGTACAGCTCTCGCATATCAAGGTAATTTATTACCAGCATTAACCGTTCCTCCGGCAAAAAAGAAAGGACCAATAACAGGGTCCACCATCAAACA
This sequence comes from Clitarchus hookeri, assembly GCA_002778355.1. NCBI lineage: Eukaryota > Metazoa > Arthropoda > Insecta > Phasmatodea > Phasmatidae > Clitarchus > Clitarchus hookeri. The sequence goes on from NQII01004429.1 coordinate 37,766, forward strand.
ACACCAGACGTTCACCTTGGGACTGTCACGTTCCACCTCCATTACAGCATGCGGCTTGGTTGATACGCACGGTGTGCTTGTTCACTTTACCACAAACGTGAAATGTGCTTTCATCAGAAAATGCTACAGTGTCCAGAAAATGTTCGTNCTCCATTACAGCATGCGGCTTGGTTGATACGCACGGTGTGCTTGTTCACTTTACCACAAACGTGAAATGTGCTTTCATTAGAAAATGCTACAGTGTCCAGAAAATGTTCGTCTCTCTCTAAGTGTGCAAGCACGTCCGTAGCAAACTGGGAATGGTTTGAGTTGACATCTTTTGTCATGGCCTGCGCCAGTTTCAAGCGATACGGATGGAGGCGAAGGCGTTTTCGAAGAACCTTGTGTACGGTCGTGTGAGGAATTTGGAGCTCCTGTGAAGCCCTACGGAGATACACTTTTGGTGACCGCAGGTACGACACGCGANGGTCGTGTGAGGAATTTGGAGCTCCTGTGAAGCCCTACGGAGATACACTTTTGGTGACCGCAGGTACGACACGCGAATGTGTTCTGTGTCTTCCGCACTTGTTCTAGAGTTTAGTTGAGCGATTTGGGTGGCTATTAACAACGGGGTTTTGAGAGCCGATGATGATGAAATAAGATGAGAATGGAGCAGAACCGGAATGCAAGGGTGGGGGAAACAGGGAGATTCCCGAGTAAACCCGCCGACCAGCAGCATCATCCGGCACGATTCCCATTTGCAAAAATACGAGAGTGACCCGGCTGGGGATTCAACCCGGTTAGCCTTGTGTGAGGCTAGCAGACTAACCGCTCAATCACTGCGGCCCCTGAAAAAGGCAGTGTGTGGCATGTAGTACAAGCGAAAAAAACTTTCAGAGCTGGTGACTTACATAAACCAGAGTTCGGTATTCTATGTCAATTACTATTCCTATTAAATAAGTGCGAAGTTGTAAACAACCTTTGTGTACATCCTGTAGAGCACAGTCTTTACAACTGACGTGCTGAAGCTGAAACCATACGAACTAGTAACGCAACGAAAAAGTAAGCATATCCANGCACAGTCTTTACAACTGACGTGCTGAAGCTGAAACCATACGAACTAGTAACGCAACGAAAAAGTAAGCATATCCAGTATTTTGTACACAAAAATACCTAACAAGAATGGTTACACGTGGCATTGGAAGGTACTATTCGAGCACGTAAATTCACTTGAGAAAAATTAGAGCCCATTGTAATGCATAAGAATATCTGTACGCAAAAGAAAATTTTTACTTTAAGATAAATCATCTACCTCATTTTATAAAACGCCACGTATTGTATGCATTAAAAAAATTAATTGAATAAAAATGTGTTAATAATTTAATAGGCCGACAATTTGAAACCAAAGGGGAATTTCGTTGGTAAGCGAATTTATTCGAGACAATCAAAATAGTGATTTCCTTTACTGTTAGCAAACAACTGGTGCATTCCTTCTGATTTTATACGAAACATAATGGCTACATAGAGCCGCATACATAACTGTTTATTTTATTTTTGTGTATACTTTATGTCTACAAACTTTAGTTTTTTAACTTCTCGCCGAACTGAAGAAAAACTTGATTTTTTTAAATAAACACACCAAAAGATCTTTTTTTTTATTTAACTAATTCCGAAAATAAATTTTCTAACATAACTAAAAATAAACACATGCCACGAAATTTATGTTCGAAACAAAAACAAGTCCGTTAAAAATATTAATTTTTTAACAAAACCGAGTCCTACATGACATTTAATCTTAATATCAAAAATGGTCAAAAAGTTTAGGGTAAGTTGATATTCGATTTCACTATAACAGCACTAAATTTGCAGTAAATAAATATATCAAGAATTGTCACAGTAGTGTTGAGAATTTTACCACGCTAAGGTAAAAGTGAAAAACAATACGGCGTATTCCACAGTCACAAATGCAACGTAGAGTACATTAGAGTGATAAAAATAAGCAATATGCTACCTAAATGTGGCAATTACTTACCGTTATACAACTAATCAAAAAAATGTGCAATATCTACAATCATCTGAAGGCAATCTGCAAGGAGTCATATCTGTCCTACTCAAAATTATTAATGACTGTGACTTTTGTTTCCCGGCGGATTGATTACATTCATGCGGTGGTTTTGTGGTCTTAAGAAATGAAATTGACGATAACGGCAAAAGAGAATCTTTGAAATTAAAAAGATACCAGGAGTGCGCTAAGTGTACAATCTGTTCGCGCAGGGTATACTTAGTGTGAACACAGGATTCCATAAACGACGTGTTCATTTTGCTCGATTGTAAATTTCCCTTCTACAGCCAAAGTACCTGAATTTTTATTCACTTTTGACAGAAATTTTATGCTCAGACACTATAAAGTTTTATTACTGGCTGAAATTTCCTTTCTACGAAATAGTGCCGTTCATGTTGACTAATGTTAGAAACTAATTAAAGCAATCGCAGACCATAATAATAATATAAATGATTAGATACAAGGCGCAGATAATTCAGGGGAGGAATTGAAAGTCGAGCGCCGATATTTGGCGGTCAGTCGAAGTAGGAAAGGAGCTAGGAGTAACAATTTGTTAAAAATAACCAGTCGTGAGCATGTGCCGCTAGAGAGTGGATGTGCCAGTGAAGGGAGTTGAGATGGATTCAATTCAGAAACTAATTAAGTTCAACTCGGAGAGGCGTGTGTTTCAACAGAAGTGACAGTGCCAACCCAGAGGTAGACGATTTCATTTATAAATCAAGAATTAACCAAAAAAAGCTGGCTGCTGAACTACCCAGAATAAAGCGAATGTCATCAGAGTTGATTGTATTGAAGAGAAATAACTATTGTTAGCGGAGGAAAGATTAAATTGCTACTTGCCCATTTACAAATATCATCAACCCAGACTACGACTTGCAAAAATTCCCTCTGCACAAAGAAGACGGCTTCGTCTTCTCGACTTTTTATAAATATATATATTTATCTTAGCATATATGTTTATACAAGGTATGCGTCCCTCTTGGGGAGGCTGCATTTCAATTCATCGTTTGTAAAGACAGTCTTCTACTTTTGCACTTTCCTTCTTTGAACATTTTCTACATATTCGAAAGGTAACAGTTGATTTAATTCACCAGAGTAAATTTACAAAATTAACTGTATTATATTAAACGTCTGAAGTGTTTACTATATTATTGTGTTTTTTTTTCAGCGAATCGCATTTTTTAGGAAAATTTATAGTAGGTATTAGTTAAGAATACGTACTGCTTTACATTTTATTACATAGGGGAGGAAAAAGATAAGCTTCAACCAAGTTGGATAGTTCCTTTGATGGTGGAGCAGATGAATGTATTAAGAAGAAGAAAATAGAATTAGATCTGCAAACTGAATATTTGGAACTGATGAAAAGTAAAACCAAGCTGCGATCGTTAGAAAATGAGGCAAGGCTCTTTCGAGATCACATTTTACACAAGATCATCTGAACCACTCTGCTGCTGCATTAAAAAAAACGGAACTGTGCTGTTTGTTACACAAGACAACATTTCGGCTGACAAACAATCATAAAACATAAACCTAGATGTTTGTGGAAACATTACAGTACCACATACTATTTTATACATAGGCTTTATTTTACATTAGCTTGGACTTGTTACAACATTCATTTCGGTTCTTATCTAAATATTTTACAATAGTATTACTTTCCAAGCTATAAAGTGCGTATAAATTTCGTTCAAACTGCTTGTTTACCTTGACCCGAAAATGATAAATTACGGCTTTTAAACAATTCATTCCTTCATCCACGGCTGCTTCTCGTGGAACATGAGATAATCCCGAAGTCATCATTATCATCCTTAAGTAGGAGGGCTTCACAGTGGTCATCTACACGTCTTGCAAAATTTCGCAGTAACACTGATGGTTTTATTATTTTTCTTGTGTAAACAGTTCGTATTTTGAGGTGGTTATGGCTAGGAAAATATTGCTTGAATATTCCACAACTGCAGTCCATTACTCTTGCTGGTTTTATTGTGTTTGTTTTTCAATCTAATCTCCTGCATTATGTGGGTTAGTGCATACTGGCGTAGTTTTATTTTTTTATAGTGGATAGTCATTATCACCAAGTATAATTCCACCTTCGATAGACTGCCAACCTCCACCCATTCTTCCGCAGATGTAACTGTTTCGCAGGACCTTGGCAACGTGGAGACTTCCAGGCCAGTTCGCATAGACGCGACAAAACTGGCATATGGTGACAAACCATCGACAAATTAATGGAATGATTGTCATTTCTGTACACGTAATCTGGTTCGTTTTCATTACGAGCGTCTATGGCTGTTAATACTTCCCATGACCCAAACCACATGCCTTAAACTGTAAAATTGATAGACTTTTTGAATCATGTTGTTGGGCCTTTGGATACACCTCAAAAGTATAACTTCATTAAATCAACAACTTCTCGAATAGGTCTGTAAATACTTGCCTTTCTAATAATAAGCAAGTCTGTTATAGCATAGTGTTGAGCTCCAGTCTCACGCCAGCGTAGAAGCTACCTGGATCTAATCTATTCTGTCAAAGAACGGTTTCTCGCTGCAGCTCGCCTTAAGGTTCGAGTAACTTTGGCGTTTTGTCTAACGTTTTTTAGGGCTGAGCGAAATATTTCCGTCAATGAAAGGTATTCTGAATTAGTGGGCGTATAATCCTATTCCTGTATAACATCTGCTCCTTTCGTACACTTACCTCCAAAATATTGAATTATTTCTCTTCTGAGTCATATGATGGCGACATTTGATAGCAAAACCAAATTAAATATCAGAAATATATAATTGCATTTTAAACTTGTCAGAGTTTTGACCATGCTCATTACACTCTGACAAGTTTGTTACTTTTGTGGAACAAACACGTTTCTAAATGTAAAAATCCACTTTTCGGTAACTTTTAGCACGTCACTTTTCTCTCATTCCTAGTCAGAATCGATAGGTAACTAAACTGTTTGACTACTGCCTAGTTACTCTTGTAGCCTGTTTACTTGTCGCTTCCAGAATGAGACCTAAATGTGTTACTTTACTAGGTTTGCAGTGTTATTTTAATTCAAGTATTCTCTTTTATATGATAGTTGTGTTACTTAGCGAACACTGCATGATTCCGTGTTCTACATATTTTCTTTTTGGCCAACAGACATTTTCTTTGTATTTAATAGTTTTCTCTGTGATACCGTGTTTCAGAGCCATTCTTTTGTGAAATGTTCCGCAAGTCTTTGTTTAGAACAACATGTATTTTGTAATATAGTTGTTTAATTATGAAACATAAAGTGACCTTTCTATTGGCTGTAAAAATTGAACTTATTCATAAAATAACAAACGCAATGAAAGTCAGCTTAAACCTATTCTGAAGGCCAGACTCACAACAGGAACTTGCTCAAACCGCATTCCTGGAGAGTAGATAGAAATAGTTCCTCCGAGGACAAGGGCTGGGGGCTGAGGTGCCGAGGGACCACCCACCACCATCTTGGATAACGTCACAGCCACCATCTTGTTTTCGCCCGCCATCTTGTTTCCGGCCGCCATATGGTTTACCAATTACTCACCTTCGTTCGACACCACCATCTTGTTTCCCAATTACTCACCTTAGCATCTGTCGCATGTACTCTACATGCAATATTTCTCTCGCCGTCCACTAGAGTGCACCACTGATCCCTGTAATGTTGTTTATTGCTGCTAGAGTGTGCCACCCTATTACTCATGTTCGTTCGACCCCACCAACTTGTTTCCACTTTGCCTTCGTTCAACTTTTACCTGCTAGGGGCGCTGGTTTCGCTCTCGCTCGGCCGCGATGTTGGTTCTAGATTTCGTCGATAGGGGCGCTGCTTTTTTAATATAATTTTCACAGAGCTCAAAATATTATCTTGAAGGTGGGATCTAACTGCGCCTTATACCACTCTGCTATCGGGACATGTACTGGGAAAGGGGTTTTTAATAAGTGGGTATAATATTATGAGTATGGGTAAAAAATTGTATTTAAAAGAATGTAAGTTTTCGTTGACATTATTCAGAATAAGAATGTGTAATAATAATATTTTTAGTTACTTTTCTTAAAATAATTTTTCTTATTAAAAATTATTAAAAGATGTACTTAAAATTCAAATTAAATTTCATTTTTATTTTGTTTTTATTTTGATATTAGTTTTTTATTTGACATTTTTTTCTTTTGTGAAGTTTCTTGTTGTGTATGCTGGTCATACATCTTCCCCCACCACAACATCCCCTCCCCCCCACACNGAAGTTTCTTGTTGTGTATGCTGGTCATACATCTTCCCCCACCACAACATCCCCTCCCCCCCACACTCTTCCACAAAACCCCTCTGCCCATAACTCCCTCATCCCTCCCAACATCCCCGCCCACTCATTCCCCACCTTAAACCCCTCTTCACCCCATCTCCTTAAAACCCATACCTAATTTCCCATTGGCCAGTGCCAATCAGGCACCTTCACCTACCCCCTCCATTTAACTCATATACATCATATAAAAGGCATCGGGACCCAGTATCCTTCCTGCTGCTGCCGTCTTCGTCACCTGCTCGCCTTAAAGTATACAGTTTATTTTTCGTCTGGAATTTTCTCATCGCCAAGCAGCAGATGTTCGCTTGTCCCAGTGGGCAGAAAATAATTTCGGCGATCGTCGTGTACAGGAGGCTAGTGTCACTTGCGGCCCTAGATCCAGATAACGAACTGATCTTTCTACCGAAAGAGTTTCTGCTGATATATGCACAGCGAAGAAATTCGGTACGTGTACAAGAGACTTCCAGCCCACATACATACAGCAAGACGAAGATATTCGTCACTGTCTGCCCTGCAAGGAGTGCTTCGAAGCCTGCACCACTTCCATTCTGGATACTCCTCATTCCCGCAGCTGGTACAAGGCGCTACATCGCAAAGCAGCAGCCATTACCGGCAGCACCTACTCCATCGACGAGGAGTCCGCATAGTGAAAAACATGAACGGCTCTGCAGACCAAGCGACCGCTGATCTCGTGCAGCTGATCACATCAGGTCTCCAACCCAGCACCATCTTAATCTCGACGACATGCGACGAATGACTTCCAGCACATGAGGGTTCCACGCAGACCACCATCGCCACCAGCAGCAGTTGGCTAACGCCCGCTACAGCTATTCCCATCACACCTCCACCACTATCTTCGATGCACCAGGTGATGTACACCAGCTCCTTCGAGTGAGGTATGGTGAAGTGTTATCACAATGCCATCCCCTAGTTCCCGCGAGTGGAGTACTGGCTAGGTGGCCCATGGTATGAGAATGATGTGAAAAACATAGAAGTCTGTGATGGTATGAATCATTCCCTCCTCTACTACACCTTAGTGCCCGTGTATAACCCGAGCATCATGAATGCCGAATGCAAGTCAAAGTGTATTTTATGGACATAATCCTGTGCGATGGTGAAACATGCATAGTGTACAACATGAGACCAGACATAACCCTACCTCGCAGGCCCGACTAACTGTTAGAGCTGAACAAGGATGAATCAATCGTCATTTAAGACGGAATCCAGCGTAGGGACTACGAAATATAACGAGGGGGCAGGAAACAGTGCTTTGTTTCAGTGGAGAATGCGATGGCGAGACGCATAGAGNGGACTACGAAATATAACGAGGGGGCAGGAAACAGTGCTTTGTTTCAGTGGAGAATGCGATGGCGAGACGCATAGAATCCTACCGGATGAAGTAGTTGACACAGTTCCGTTCGTCGAGCGGACCACGACTTGTCGCAGCCTGCCGTGCGAGGTAAAGACAAGCTCACCGTATGAGGATGGGAAAGGACAGTGGATAGTAACAAACATTATAAAGAAACAGTGAATCGAACAGAGCAACATAGTGTAAATAAATTTATAGTTGTCAATTCTATTTTTAGACACATGGTATTTGTCGGTGTGTGTAAACAAAAACAGCAGGGAAATTTTCATAAACAATCTTCGTGTCTAAAAAATTATATTGCTTANTTGTCGGTGTGTGTAAACAAAAACAGCAGGGAAATTTTCATAAACAATCTTCGTGTCTAAAAAATTATATTGCTTATCTATGTATGAATAATGCAAAAATATGTCGCAACATGATTGCAAAAAATAGGACAAATTTTTTTTTTTGCCTGTTAATGTAAACTGATATTCCTTAACATGTATGTGAACTCATAATAATATAGTTTGATGAATAAAATACGGGTATGATTTTAAAAAAAATTTTACCTCTTATTTTATTGTTTGTCATGTACCCTATCAATTCAGAAAACCGGTAGTGTAAAGAGTTATGGTGAAAAAACTTCATAAACATTTTCTTTTTCGAAACAAAAAAAGAAACCAATACAATAAGGAAATAAATTATGGAAAAAATAACTTTCTGAATAAAATATGTAAACCATTTACATTACTGGAGTTGAGTTTACGAGTATGCATGGACAGGCAGAACAGCTGACCTTGACAAAGTTTTAAAAAGATCTGTGCTTGCATGGCAAGATCAGTGTTAGCATTTTCACAGGCTTACACCTGAATGGTGACAGGTAACTGGAGTCTGCATGCGTACATGCTTCCACGTCGTTTTTACAATCTACATAGTGTCAGATAGCCTAAGTCAACATGGGTGGTAATAGCTGTGTTAGCATTTTCACAGGCTTGCACCTACTTGGTGCCACGTAACAGGAGTTAACTTAATATGGAAAACAGACTGAGTCAGCAGACACCACGAGCAAGTACTGTCCCATCCAGAATGATGGTGAAGTGGGGAGGACAGTAGAGAGAGGGAAGTTGATACAAAAAAGGGGAAGAAGGCTCGTAGTATTAGTTGTGACCTTACTTTAATCACATCATATCTGCACAGTTCTGACCTAAAGATGTAGCCATTTACTCCTATTTTACAGTGGGCTACCGCAGAGTTCACTTTTGGATACCTGGTATGCCAGAGTGAATAGAAAGCTGCGATGGACTGGAGTACTGTGTTGCATGCAATGTGGAAGACATTTTCTCTGTGGAACCAATTATTTGTCCTGTGTGTCCAGTTTATCTCTTCGACCAGACAGCCAGCTGCCGACTACACTGCAAAGCTTAGTAAGTGCAGCATGATATGAAACCGTTACTGCATTTCGGGGTGCTAGCAGCATTGCATAAAAGTTGCTACGGCCAAACATCAATGAAGTACTATGCTGGAAGGAGTATCGTGATGGCTATAGTCATACATCCATCCTCAACAAGGGTGGGTTAGTTTGGACAAATATATGCTCACCACTTACATGTGAAGTATACAAGTCCTCTTAGTACTGAGTCATCCATTCCCCTTTATGACATCATCCAGTTGTGTACCAGTCTGCAACCAGTCTTCTTCTGCCTATTCTGTGGTCAGCAGTACTGAACCAGTCCAGCAGTCAGCCAGCCCAGCCACCATGGACCCTGGATACGATGGTGACGAACCATTTTCTGATGACTGCAAGGAATATGAAGACGTGTTCATGTTGCCTGATCCTACTAGCACCGAGTCGGTACCATGCATAATGTACAACTCGAGTAATTGCTACGACTATGCGCGTGAAGGCTTACATTATGTGCAGTACGCTTTTACTTTTAAAAATGAATGTGGTGGTATTTACAGCTCGATATACTTTGATAAGTGTAGTGAGAACGTACATTTTCGTCTACAGTGGAATGAATTTTCGCCATACGAAACCTCCACGGTAGTATCAAGCTTCGTGTACGAAGATAGTAATTGCGCTGTTCATCTCTGTGCTCCGAAGCTAGCACCGTCTTATGCGATGCCCTGAGACCCCAAGGACATCAAGTACAGAGAATCATGCGATGGTAAACAACATTATAGAAGCATTAAGAAAGACATACTTGGTCGTTTACCGACAATGGATACACAATGTGCATCAATTTTGTGCTCCATATATAGGCAAAAACTGCTTCGAGAAGCTAGATTTTCCCCAAAAACATTCATATCAGTTTAAGCTGGACTATATAAATAATGCAGATATGTTTGTTTTGCACCATGAATCAAGAACCACAGCGTATGCACTCCAGCAGCAGTTCTGCTATTAGTGACTCTACCTCCAGTGACTCATCCTCCGGTGACTCCACCAGCAGCAGTTCAACCCTGTGGGCCTTCCATGTTTATCCATACAGAATATGATGATGATCCCTTCAAAACATTAATAGACTCTGAAATGTCGACTTTATGTGTACGAAAAGTAGTGAAACAAATTTTAACTGATTTATTAACATCTTTTTTGTAAAAATCTGAATTAATGTATGTATGTTAAAACATTCATTTCTTAAAACAACCCATGTACCATATATGTATATATAGCAAAGTATATTCAAAATTGGAATACACTCAAAAGTGTTATGCAAAGAAAGTTAAACTAGCGAACAACACTAAACGCTTTCATAATAATATATATTTTGGAGACTGATAAACACAAAGACCTTACCATACTTCTCATGCCGGTCGATACCAAAAACAAGCTTTGTTACATAACCTTGTTGTTTGCAAATCACGGATAGTAGCCAACAGTCTCCTATGATATAACCCTGATTCTTCAGTTCATTGACGATTGAAGGTATCTCAACAATGCCTGCCGATTGACTCCTGCCAACTTACTCCTGTTGATTGTATATCAACTAACCTCTAGGTCAGGGCTTTCCAAACTGTGCGTCGCGACGCCCTGGGGCGTTGTGGCATTACCCCAGGGGCGTCGCGAAGCGATCCACACAGATTGCCTGTCTGTGACTACGCGATCGAGTTGTGTGAGCGCCGCGCGCATTCTGACTGATCTGACTGACTGTCGCGGGCCGCCGGCGCCGTCGACCTCCCCTCGCGCGTACTCCATTCCCCCGTATAGCATCTTGTTTAGTCAAGCTTTTGTTTTGTTTAATTACGCACGCGGAGTTTTGATACTGATTATGGATAATTTTATTCAAAGATATAGAAAAAGAAGTGAAGACTCAGGAGAGAGCAGTAAAGAAACGACCAATATTTGGATTTCGGATTTACCTACATTAGCAAAGGAAATGTGGAACTTCCTCAATGTGTTGTATGGCATAAGGTGTTGGCTGCTGAAAGTATGCTTCCTAATAAACTAAAACGTCATTTGGAAACAACTCACAGCCAGCTACAAGGCAAGCCGCGAGACTTTTTTGTTAGAAAATTGCTAGAACTGAAACATCAGTCCACGGCTTTGCTTTCAAGAGCATCAGTACCTACCAAAGCACTGCTCGTCACCTACAATGTAGCTCACCGTGTTGCCAAATGTAAGAAATCACACACGATTGCTGAGGAAGTGATTTTACCTGCAGTGGTGGATATGGTATCAGCGATGATTGGAGAATCGGCGGCTAAAGAAATAAAAAATGTACCTCTTTAAAACAATACGATTAGTCGCTGTATTCATGACATGGCAGAAGATATTAATGAGCAAATTGTGGAAAAATGTCAGGTTTATTTACCATTCAACTGGATGAGGCAACCGATAGTAATGATGACGCTCAATTGATATGTTACGTGCGGTACATACACGAAACAAACGTGAGTGAGGATTTGTTATTTTGCAAAACAATTTATTTAATATCTTAGATTCATACATGATCTAAAATAACATTAAATGGGAGAACTGTGTGGGTGTGTGTGCGGATGGCGCTCGAACGATGTCTGGACAGTATGGAGGTCTACAAGATCTCATCAAAACCAAGGCTCCAAATGTAAAATGGACACATTGTGTCATACATAGAGAGGCCCTGTCTGCAAAGAACATTACACTTGAATTCAATTTTGTGATGAACATAATTATCAAAATGGTGAACTACATTAAAACACGACCTGTGAAAGCAAGATTTTTCCATAAGCTTTGTGAAGAATTGGGTGCCGAGCATACCTCTTTAATTTATTATTGCAACTCTCGTTGGTTGTCCAAAGGCAATGTACTCTCAGGTGTACACGAATTACGAAATGAGTTTTACACTTATCTACAGACAGAATCACACAATGATGCGCAAAAGTTTATTAATACAGAGTTTATAATAAAATTGGCATATCTCTGCGACATATTAAAAAAATTAAATGATCTTAATAAGTCCTTGCAGGGAAACGAAACTCACATACTGCAACTGGCAGATAAAATTACTGGGTTTCAGAAAAAGTTGCTGTTATGGAAAAGAAAATTAGAAGAAGATCAAGTAAATACAGACTGTTTCCCTGCTTTACAAGACATTCTACAAGAAAAATCGATTCAAACTCTCGATCTCTCTTTAAAATTAATATTTACACAACACTTGTCATTATAAAGAGAACATTTTGCAAAATATTTTCCCGAAAATCTGGAGCAATATGACTGTGTTAGAAACCCTTTCCAGTCGACCTCGCCATCAACACTTTCGACAGAGGAGGAAGAACAATGAATAGAATTGTCCTGTGACTCCAGCCTTAAGCTCCAATTTGACAAAAACAAACTGCTTGAATTTTGGAGCTCAGTTTCTCACGAATATCGTGCCATCAGTACTGCAGCATTGAGGGTTCTATTACCATTTGCGACATCGTACTTGTGCGAAACAGGCTTTTCTGCAGATGCAGTAATAAAAAACAGGAACACGTCGCAAATAAATGTAGAGAAAGAGATGAGTGGCAATTTCCAAACTTGAGCCCCGTTTTGAGAAGCTATGCTCAGAAAAGCAGACACATCCTTCTCTTAGTAGCTAGCCAAGAAAGTAAAATAAATATATATTTGTATTTATCTGTAAGGTCTTACGTTTTGTTCTTAGTTTCTAATAAAAAAGATATATGTAATTTGGAGTATTTTTGATAATACACTGGTAGGCTTCCTTTTGGCCACAGGGGAAGGGGGCGTCACAAAGAAATGGCAAACTCCCAAGGGCGTCACAGTAAAAATAACTTTGGGAAGCCCTGCTCTAGGGCATGTATATATTAATTTGTATATTCAGATAATTCATCACGTTCATTGCACGCAGTGTTGATTATCAACCATTTGTTATATTGCGCATGACCGATGCTGGTTGACAAGTAATTGACCAACTAATTCTCGAACTATACGAACGGACGCTGTATAAATCACCATCGATACCGCACACTCGTGAGCATGCCCATAGCTGTAGATGTAGCACCATCTCAACGGGACTCGAACCGGCGACACACTCGCCAACATCTTCGATGCTAAGAGGCATGTCTCCCTAGTTGCGATGCATTTCACGAACCATTCATCCATTGTACTAACTATCCCTCTGGTATTCTCTTTACGAAACACATTGTGAACGAAGCATCTAATTGGAGGAACATTTCTTGTATTGCTCTTCTAAGGAGCCCGGCTTACGCTCTTAATGCATAAATGTTGTAACACGGTACACATATAAGACATCACAGTTGATGAGAAGCGAGTAGGTATTACGACAACCATAACAGTTTTTTTAGACGGATGTCTGACTAAAATATTTTAAAATTTGTTTAGCATTACAGTACAATGGCAAGTGGATTAGCTGACAGCGTGTTGATAAAATAATACAGCCTCCACTTGACGCACCAGCTGATGACGGAAAGATACATAACCGAAAAGGAAACATTGGCGCTACTTTCATCAAACTGTCAAAATCTTGCCAAGTTACATGAGAGAGAGAGAGTACAGTCCTCGTTTCATCCTTCTATAGCTAAACGAAAAAAATAACGCTGTCACTGACCTGGCGATTGCAACTCACATATGCCAACCATACTAAACATTATGGAAATCGTGCATGGAATGTTTCTGTTTAAGCACTTAAAAAACAGCACTTAAGTTACTTAATCATTTGTTTCAACCCCCTGAAGTTGGACTACCTAATTGATTTGCTAACAAGTATTTTATGTATACCAATGAGCTTGTGTAATTTTTCCTTGATTTTTCAGATATTTTTTAATATTTTTCATTCACGCAATTTACGAACATGTCATTACAAGTGATCCTGTGACCACGGCTTATTGTAACTGTCACATTGTTTCATTCAGTTGGTTACCGTGTCTAGAGTTGTTTCCGCAAGAATCTTAACCTAATCCCTAAATTTATTCGGAGCTTCGGTTCTTTTTTTCATACCTCTGTATGTGCTATCGCAGCCCCCGTATTTAAAATGGACATTAACACCACATTTTCTTCACATTATTGTGATATCAGACCATGGTACACTGCTAATGAAATTACCACATTGCTTTCATTTGTGTAAATTAAAAGTGTTCGTCTACAACCATGGTGCATTCAAAATGGAGCCGTGTGCTTATTTCGGGTAAAATACGTAGGCGTAAGAGTTGAACCGATTCTCTTTTGCTTGCTCTGTACATAAACTTATTCCATGCTTACGTTCATGTAATAAAATATTTGGCACAACCCACAAAGTTCCCGTCTACGCCGACTCCGAGGTGGACATTCCCGGAACACTGTCTCCCTAGCCTTACATTAAAAAACAAAAACAAAGATAAGAACGTTTCTCTCTTTTTTGATGCGGATGTGGGGAGCTTAGCTGCTACGGCAGACGAAAGAAAAAACGTAACACGCATTAAAACATTGGTAATTCTATGTACTTAAAAAAACAAGCATTCATGATTAAAACGGACACTACATCTAAAATCCACCGAACTTGAGTCCTCGCCTAAAACCTTCTTTCACTTTATATAAATTAATATTAATATTTCAATATAAAATTCTACTTAATCTTGTATGTGACCAGAATAAATTTTCAATAAACGTATATTTTTTGTTAACTTCCTGATGAGGGAAAATTTTTATATAACTGAATAAACAATTGAGATCACCCCGAGCTGTGGTTTTGTGGAGGAAGGTGATTGACACTANAAAATTTTTATATAACTGAATAAACAATTGAGATCACCCCGAGCTGTGGTTTTGTGGAGGAAGGTGATTGACACTATTCTCTAAAGGTACAATTTCCTACTGAAGTAAACACAGGGCGATTGGAGTTCAAAAAAACAATCTAGTTTTATTATTCCTTGACAAGTTATAATTCACTCACGAGCTCTAGAGACAACTCCTTCCCGTTTATACAAAGGGGGG
>NQII01004429.1:53209-117373 GCA_002778355.1 Clitarchus hookeri
CTCGTACACCCGCTAAAAGCTTTTCTTGGTTTTATTGCGGTGAAGCCCGGGGTCGTGGGACCTCGGCGTATCTTGGGGCGGCTGCCCAGTGTAGCTGTGTTCGTGCCCTGGTGGCTTCCGTTGCCTCCGGATGCCGCCTGCACGTGCAGAAAACTTGGGTGGCCCGTCTTTGCAGCTGTGAGGCGCGGGATCCTTTATTTGGACACGTTCTCCACCCTTAATATTTATTGGGGGTAGACCGCCGGCAGGCCTCGCTAGCGCGTGTGTTCTGACGGCCAAAAATGCCTGGACGCGGGGAGCGTCACAATCATATATTCTGGGATCGCTCCCGGATTGCTGTGCTGGACGATGATGCTGGTCGGCGGGTTTTCTTGGGGATCTCCCGTTTCCCATGCCCGTTTGTTCCAGCGCTGCTCCATACTAACCTTGCTTCGCCCTTCTCGCCTCTCAAGACCTCAATGTTAAGAGCCGTCAAAATCTCTTCATTCAATCTTCATACATATTTTTTAGTTTTTTTTTCTCTTAATTATTTTTTCCAAATTATTATGGTTTTGCTAACACTTTCTTTTACACTTAATTTTTCGGTTTCAGGTGTTGCTGTACTCAAATCGGTACAACACTTGTTTCTTTGTCACTGTAGGCTATATGTCCAGCTTGAGTAATACGAATGAATTATTACCTAGACAAGTAAGACTATCTAGGTAATAATTTACCCACAGGTTACANTTCTTGGGGATCTCCCGTTTCCCATGCCCGTTTGTTCCAGCGCTGCTCCATACTAACCTTGCTTCGCCCTTCTCGGCTCTCAAGACCTCAATGTTAAGAGCCGTCAAAATCTCTTCATTCAATCTTCATACATATTTTTTAGTTTTTTTTTCTTTTAATTATTTTTTCCAAATTATTATGGTTTTGCTAACACTTTCTTTTACACTTAATTTTTCGGTTTCAGGTGTTGCTGTACTCAAATCGGTACAACACTTGTTTCTTTGTCACTGTAGGCTATATGGCCAGCTTGAGTAATACGAATGAATTATTACCTAGACAAGTAAGACTATCTAGGTAATAATTTACCCACAGGTTACANCCAGCTTGAGTAATACGAATGAATTATTACCTAGACAAGTAAGACTATCTAGGTAATAATTTACCCACAGGTTACATAATTGTTCATTACAGACCAAAATTACCATTACGTGAGTAATTGTACACACTTGCGTTCACTTTTTCACATTACCTAAGGCAAATGTAATCTTTTTTAATGTGGAAAAAGTAATAAAACATTAATTAAAACACAACTTGCTTTTTACGGCCTAGAAACAAACTGAAGTGTTCGCTAGCACACAAAAATATAATATAGTTTATATTTAAAAAAATATTATACACTAGAGACAATACGACATGAGATCCATTGTCTGCGTGATAAAAATATCTGAGCCGTTTACGCGTAATTAAACGGAAGTTATTATTTTTCAGTTATACATGCCATACATTGTGGATACATCAAAGCTTGAACGAAATTTTATTGTTAACAACGCATAATTTCCTTATTATTTAACAAGTATCATGCGCAGTGACGAATTTAAGGGCGGTGCAGAGGGGGCGACCGCCACCTTACCCACTAAGAGACCGCGAAAAATACCTTTTTTACACAGTATTTTCTGGGGTTAAAATGTATTAAGTAAAAATTACGCAGTTTCAAGTAAATATTTGGAAGCTAATCACTATGTGCATTTATGTACGCATACACAAGCACATATATTATAAACACAGAACACTCACTTAGACCCATTTTAAATTTTATAACGTCTCCATTCTGTCCGCTAAGAATCTTGAATGAAAATGCTAAGCTTTAAAATTTAATATTTACGATATAATCAGGTGAGTCACCAGAAAATCATGTACATGTGAGTCTGCATGTATGTTTCTACAACAGTTTTAACACCGGCAATTGCAACAGAATTACAGCATTACTCATTGAAAAAACTCACTATCATGCAAAAAAGGGTATAGCGTCAGTTAAAAAATATTTACTTGTTAAAGAATTCGATTCACTTAAGAATCATTTTGTGGAAAACATCCTGATGTTTCTCTGAAATATGAGACGGTTCAAAAGTTAAATTTAAAAAAATTATTTAAAAGATGTTCTTATTAAAATTTAGGTAAGATTAAACTTTTTTGGAAAAACTCTATCCTTTACATCTACGATGGTCGTGTGGTTAGATGACAGATGTGTCACTCATCTCTTAACTGTCTCTTATTTTGGGTATGTTTATAACAGCCTCATTACAGACGATTTTGGTTTTTATTGATTCAAGGAAACGAGGGTAATTATTATCCTCACGAAGTAAATGTTAACAAGAAGTGCACGAACAAGATAACGACGAGCAGTTAGAAAAAACTAATTGGTGTAAGGCTACGTTACACGGTTTTCAGTATGATACAGGATTTAAATCAAATTATAATATATCGTATTGTAATCGCAACTGACAAATGCACGAATGACTTCAGAACACTGTGGCGGTTTTAAAAAAATGCCGAGAGTAGCGATCATGTTTGTCTTTAATACAGTCTGTCTCGAATTTGTCGATATCCAAGTCCCCGACTGATCAAAGCGTCAGAAATAGAGCTGCAATAATAATCAAAGCAATTTATTTCTTTACTGCATTTTCAAACGAAATACTATTATTTTTTCAATACTTTGGAGAAAAATTAAGGAAACTGAGCGAGACTTGCTGGATCAAACGCCATACTGCAGTGTTAGTAAAACTGCACAAGGTAGCAGAAGCGCTTCAAAATGTTTTTAAATGGAAAGTATGGCAGTTAATGTAAGGCCACTGGTCATAGTACTTAGTTATACATTTATTACGACATTTACAAAGCGTAGTGACGTTTTATCACTAACACTTCCACTCATCCAGTTTCTGTAGAAGTAAAAGTTACACAGGCAGACTGCTTTCAATAGTATGGACGACAAAATTAGTGTTTTGAGCCAGAATAGAAATATCTAACCTTTAGAGTTGTTGATTATTTTAATAAACTTTTCGCTAATGCTGAAGAAACTGCAAAATCATTAAGTATGACTATCATTGTCTCTCGCACTATCAAACAGTAAACTTTGCACTGCAAAGTACCTGCAAATATTACTTAACATTACAATGTCGATGTTAAAACCTCTGCTGACCAATGCTGCCAAACGCCGTGCCCGAATTCAGGTATACACTAGTGTACTTGCTCCCTTGTATACTTCACACACCCTTGGCGCCATACTTGATGAATTCGGACGGGCAACCTTATTGGCTTCGACCACAGCTATAAACCCAGCCGATTCCTATTATTTAGCATGCGTTTCGGTGAGGAATTTTTTAATTGGCTAAATTTTGTATGGTTAAATCAAGGATTCAATATTATTGCAATTTCACTTACATAAAATTTATTGTCATGCTGATTGTATGTTAGTTTGCAATTTTGATTACTTGATTTACATTAACTTCTGTCGATTATGAACTTATAGGTATAATATGAATTTATTGTTTATAATTTTTTAACGTGTATCTTTCAATAATTATTTACTCAGTTAAAAATCCTAGGCCTTCGAATAAGTGATGTTGCCCTATTAGTCTTTAAAAAATTATGTCAAAAATCAATTGTAATCTACAAAATGCAACTCAAAATGGCGGCACACGTAAGTCCTGAGACCGCGACAAGTATATATGTTCGTTTACTTGTATACTTGCAACTCTGACAGTACTGATGACGTCACTTTCGGGAACAGGTACGCATGAGTATGTACGTACTTCAGGAGGATTCGGACGCGGTATAATATATCTCATCACGTTTCTTTAGTAAATTCGTTCATGTAATATATGTTTAATTACCTCGTATCTGACCATTGATATATAATACAAGAAAGAAAAACTCTAAAATTTTTGCACCAATATACTGTATTGTTTTAAAAACGATCTGCAAAATCACGTAAAGTAGAGTTTTCATTGCGAAAAGCTAAAGATAAAAGCCGTAAGGTAATAATGGACGTTTTCCAGAGTTTTTTAGTGGAACTAGTGTGTACTAAATTCGATTGTTGCTGTTTAAACTGCTAGTGAGTGTTGTCAGTCCCGAGCACACGTGCCCCATATTGCACAGAATTAAAATATTATTCCTATCACACTGGGAATAGAAAGGTCTCAATGGGCTTGCTTTAAAGGATTGCATCGAGATAGTCCGACTGACAATGTGAAGTAGTAAATCGTTTTGCACAAGAAGCTGCATGTGAGAAAGCCTCATTTGTAAAGTAATACCGCAGCTGTTACTGTCCTACTTCAGTTAAGCACGACTGTTCTGAGAAAATAGCTTTTAAATATTTTGTTTTTGCTGTAATTCAGAAAACTTGTCAAGGAAATGTGTTCTGAATATAATACAAATTTCACACTGGTGAAATGTAATTTATTTATAAATTAAAATACTCATATTTTTAAAACGATATCTTACTATTGAAATAATTAAAATAAACAATATTGTTAGCTTGGTATAAATTATGAACTGGTATTGTAAAACGAAATGTTCTTTTAACTTGCGGTGCATAAATATTGGTTTCGAAACGAAATTTGCCACGCCGACAATTGCTGAAGATATTTCCTCAACAGATATCGAATTATGAAGATAAAAGGAAATGCCACACAAAAATATGCAATACTTTTTATCGTCAAAGTTTATTAACATTAAAAAGTCTGGAATATTTTCAAACTCAAATTTATGATAGCCCTCATAGTATCAGAAGAATTAAAACAAAATACGGTCTTTCATCCATGAAATGCACAAGGACATTTTGTAAAGTGAAGGCAGCTGAACATAGCCAGGTTGCCCTCGCTGATTTAACCTTACACTCGCTTCGCAGTTTTGTATCCAGGTATGTGTCTGATATAACTAAAGTTTGAGAAAGTCTTTTCTTATCTGAAGGACCTTGATTTCTGTCCAATGTATTCATCATTATTTACATTATTTTAATTTGTATTTTTTTTCATATTTTTTTCACAGAAGCCTTTTCCTTTGAAAAAATTATCTGTTTCCAGTTCTTTCACAGTTAATGAAAACTGAATTTTTGAAGTTTTGATTACTGTACGCAGTAAAATAGTTTGTTCGTTTTACAAAAAAAATAATAAAAAAATAAAAAAATATAAGTAGTCAAAAAATATTCTTACAGCACTACAGTACAAACACAGTTTCTTTACAACGCACTTTTATGAAACATTTAAAATTGTTTATATGTTTATAATAAACCAGTATATGGTACTTGCTTGTTAAAATTTAACGTTAGTTCTACCCACTCCACTATAACATGTAAAATTTTCTCTTTATTTACTTGTAGTGTTACAAATAATAATCTTGGTAACTAGTTGCTGAAGAATATTTTGTAAAAATATAGAAAAGTTTTACAGTGCAGCTAATAGTACAGGTATATGGAGTGAGAAAATCGTAATTCTTAGTATTATGCTGTACTACGAAATAATGTCATAATGAATTAAATGAGCTGTCAGCATAACATTAAAACAAAGACAAAACTCAAGTTCCCATACAACACGATGTTCGAAGATTTGAAGATGTATTTTTATAGCACTTATATTTATCTTTCCAGTTCATTACAAGGACAATTAAAATGTCTTTGAACTACAGGTCAGAGTACATATATGCAAATGACCAATAGAGATACGTATTTTTATTACAGTGAACAGACACAAATTGATAGTCTATTTCTGTAAAATTACAAAAGCAAATTAAAAAAATATATATATATATTTCAATGTCACACTGTTTCGAAGCATATATTTCATGATTTTATACTAATTTTAAAAGATAATATAAAAGTTCTGTGAAAGATATTTCGAATAAAAATAATTTGTACCACATTAAAGCATTTCAGTATTTTAGGTAGAATAAGTTTTGAGTTCAATATGTTTACGTCAGTGTTTTGTTAAAATGTTTACAATAATCACTTAAACTGAAATTTATGATTTTTATATTTTTTATTTTGTGATTTTACGGTGTTTTCCAGTTCCGTTTGTTAAAACGTTGTACAGGCGGAAACATTAAGAATGTTCATATAACAGAACTAGTAGGTACTGCAATAGGCAGAACTGATTCTTCAGGATTTTTTCTGTACAAAAAGAGCTTTAATGATGATAATTGAATTACTAGTATTAAAAATAATATTTATGCCAAAATCAGAACTAAACCTTTATACTGAATATTAGGAAGTAGCTATATAATCAGCATAGCAAGATTACGTTTCACATACAGTTTATAACAGAAATGTATATGCTCCTCTTACATGATTTTTTATGTGATGTGACAGTGCTTGTAACTGTAATCAGACGTAGGAAATCAAATTTGCACAACATTTTAATGACTGCAATTGATAATGACACTTTTTTTTAAAAATTTTATGGCAGTGTTGACATTTGGGGGATTATACTTCACCTTAAAGATTTTACTTATCTATATAGGATGCACTCAGAGTCAAAAAAATCACCAACCGTATAACGACCATGAAATATATTTATAAAAAAAATTATAATACATTCCCGTAAGTTTCTTGTGATGCGAAGAAAGTATTTACGGAATAACACGCATACGTGACCCAGAAAATGTAACAAAATTGCTTACAATGCCTAAAGAGTATAAGAGTTGGTATTTCCCAAGTTTCAGATGCTACACAGACAACGGCCCCCACCTCAGCAATAACACGGTTGCTTAAATCCTCTACAGATCTTGTGTGGTGTCATGCGTAAATCTTTCCCCACCATTGTCTTTGGATATTACGTGCACGTTACGACAGTTAAGTCCATTCCGAAGCCTTGCTAAAGTTCTACTTTCATGCAAATAAAATTACGTCAAAGGGACAACGAACCACATTCGTGCGCGTATTTCTTAATAATATGCCTATTTACATTATTTATATATAAAACATAGGTAAAAGTTCAATTTAGTCAATAAATTAATGATAACTTATGATACACGCCACAACCAAATACATGAGGTGATTTTTCAAAAACCTGCCAATCTAACATTTCAGACTGTTTGAAAATTATTTATTATTCGTAGATTTACTGTATTTGTATCTTCACTATAAAAACCATAGTTTAGGAACTGTATTTTTTTTTTCAGAGACATAACTTATTAAGGAGCCTGCCTACCTGAGCTGAGTTATTGTGCTTGATGTAACATTTGTTTATGTCCCCGCCACTTATATATTTTAGAAATATAGTCATCGGTATATCTCGGCAGATGTTACGAGCACGATATTATTTGATATATATGTATAAGTTCAAAACTGGCACTTACAATAAAGCGAATATAGTTCGGTTACTGACTCCTTAAAATATGCAGTGTTTTCCTGTGTGGAATGATACATAGTTGAGTACGCATGTGGTGTAATATTTTAATGCAGACTTTATGCTTCTCGTTTACAAAATTTTTGTGCAAGACTAGCAAAGCAATTTTATCTGACGGAGAACTGTTTCCAACAGCCTTTGGATGTGTCTGAACTAGGGGTTAAGTTTATTTATTTCTTTGTTGTGGAGAGGAGGTGCGACTACGCTTATCCCGTGCTCCCTGCCTCGCTGCCACGCGGCGTCGCTGCGAGGCCGTGCAGCTTGGTCCCACGCTGCGCATTGCAGCGACGGCCTAGTTCCACGCCGCCGGCACAGATAGCGCACGCAAGGTCCCTCGTCGCGCGGCGTTGCTCCGACTCGCTGTACCTGGCCGGTGTCTCGACGTCAATACATTCCATATCAGGGCTTCCCGCCTGCGTATCCGAGTACCCTATTGCTTCGTCGCCATTTTGCGGTTAGTGATAAAGTTTGAGGAACCACAGTGGTCTTCCATTTTGCTTCCAGTGTTTACTCGCGAAGATATGTTATGTTTAGAAGTAAACTTTTATTTTTAATTTTGTGAACGAACTCAGTAGTTTTTTTTTAATTGAAGATTGCTATTTTAATTAACTAACTGCTGTATTATTATTTTTCTTGTGTACAAGTTAAAATGCAAAGTTAGTACCTACGTTTATTTTATTTTGTGCAGTGATTAGCAGCCAGTGCGTCAAGTCCCCTCACCAGAGGTTCGCGCTTGGCCTGTCTGCGTGTAGCAGAGCATTTCAGCACCGACTGCTATTTTGCAACGTGTTGCAAATTCTTTTGAAAGTAAGTACTAGCACCGTCAATTAATTAAAAGTTATGCATTTTGTTCGCGTATATATTTTTGACAAACAATTGCCCTTTTACAGGTTATCGCTGGGCACAGTCGCAGGTCCTGTCAATTCCTGGAGATGTGTCTTCAGTCGGCTTGCAGTCCTGTCTGTAAGGCCGTTAGGTAACCTGCGCATCTTCACTCTAATGCGAGCGGTGAGTATTTCCAACCACGTGACAAATATTTTGTGTATAAGTTTTTTAAATATATATTATTTTTACATTATGTGGTGAACTTGTGTACAGGTGAAGTTCGTTGGTAGGATGTAATAGAATCCCCTTTTGACCAAGTCAAATCGTCCGATTCATGTGAGCCTCTAGCAACGCAGCCAATCGTTGTTGGGCATTATACTGCAGTCTTCATTCTCGTCTTCTGGTATGTAACTCCATCGTATGTACACAAACGGTTCATTACTTTACTCATTGACAGCAAAATTGCAAGTAATGTGGTAGTAAAAAAAATCGTATTTCAGAAATAAATAATTTGCCCATAACTTTTAATATATAAAACTGTTGAGCATTATTATTTCAAAAAAATTTCATTAATTTTTTAATTAAAAAATTTTGTAATTTTTAATTTACACCAAATTGCAACATAGTTAATCGCATAACGTGCACATTAAAATTTTGAAAAATAATACATATGTGGTGTGAAACGTACTTACGAATTTTTTTATACAAGTGTCACTTTAGAATCTGTGGAAAGAGTTTCAATATATCCATGGCACAAGAAACAACCAATTATTTAAACAGTTGGTGTGCCAGCAGCTACCAAGGAAAGGTGCTGTCTATATTGGTGCTAGCTTCTGGACTTATCCAGCAACGACTATGATTCTTCTTATTCTGCAACATGTCAAACGTGAACGGGTATTCTCGGGATAATACATTAAGGNCCAGCAACGACTATGATTCTTCTTATTCTGCAACATGTCAAACGTGAACGGGTATTCTCGGGATAATACATTAAGGGAATATTGGTAGCAGGGTAGTTTTATATGCTCTGACATTGTTTGCAAATGTGAATTTTTTTTTTTTAAGTTTAGCATCGCCCCGAAACAATTTTTTTACATAGTTGGTGTTAACCTATTGTGACCACATTATAAATATTATTCGTACCCGTTTGTTGCAGATTTTTTTGCTGAAGTCTTCAGAATGGATGAGCAGTTCCAAACCGAAGGATGGATGAGCGGCGCAAGAAACATAAATGTATTTAATGAGCAAAATTATATGAAAATAAAAACCAAATAAAAATTAAATAAAAAAATTATATTTCATTTTTTTAGTACAACTTTTAATTATGTAATAAGAAAAATGNAACCAAATAAAAATTAAATAAAAAAATTATATTTCATTTTTTTAGTACAACTTTTAATTATGTAATAAGAAAAATGATTTTAAAGAAGCGACAAGAATATTATTATTACACGTTTTTATTCTGGAATAATCACAACGAAAACTTACATTATTTTTTAATAAAATTGTTTCCTCATGCATATTAAATTACATATACTTCATTTAAATCCTGTATCATGTTTTAAGGAATAATTGTGCAATATTTTTTATATGAATCAAACAAGCCACCTGGTCAAAAAATCACAATAAACGTAACCGCACTTCGATGGAGTATTTGATTCAATTTTCATCGAGGTCATATAATTTTTCCGATTTTCAATTTTTCAGANTCGAGGTCATATAATTTTTCCGATTTTCAATTTTTCAGACAGTTTATTATTTGTTCTATTTCAAGATTAAGGTCGTGTGATAACATTTAAGATGTTTGTAATGTCACCCAAGGTGTTAGTAGCTGCGGTCATATGATATTTTGAATTTATAATTTTGAAAAGACTATTATTTTGTCTATTTCGTGACCAAGGTCGTATGATGACATTTAAGATAGTTGTGAAGCCCTCTAGGGTGTTGATATTGACGAAAATCAGATGTCGGTACCTGCCTGTTTTCTAATTATCTGGAACTGAAGCTTGTGCAAAGAGTGTATTGTGTTTTCTCAGAGTGCTCTTATACACTTGCATTCAAATATAAAGTGGAAAGTCTCTTCTGTGAGTATACTCTGTGGCCCTTAGTAGAGCAGTACTATAAATGTTTCACTAACTAGATGGCTTGATAGCGATGTGTATCACAAAGTGCTTCACAAATGGGAGATATGCTGCTGGGCATCGCGATGTCGGTGAGTGTTCTGCCAGTTCGAAGCCCTATCNAAGTGCTTCACAAATGGGAGATATGCTGCTGGGCATCGCGATGTCGGTGAGTGTTCTGCCAGTTCGAAGCCCTATCAGAGGGTGCAAAATCGCAGATCGTGGGCATGATCAAGAGTGTGTGACATCGATGGTGTGTTCTCCAGCATCCGGACGTCTAACTCGAGACATCACTACGCAATAGCCTGCCAAATNTGTGTGACATCGATGGTGTGTTCTCCAGCATCCGGACGTCTAACTCGAGACATCACTACGCAATAGCCTGCCAAACAGCATCGGCCATGGTCGATTCCCAATACGAATCGCAATAAATGTGATGAGCTACCTTGGAGATAATTATGCCTTCCAGATTAGTTGTTATTCAGTCAGCAAACATATAAAGTCTCGGCAGTTGTCCATCTCGGCAGGTGTCCGTTTCGACAGGTGTCCGTCTCGGCAGGAGTCCGTCTCGGCAGGGTTTGTCTACCTGCAAACCTCCACGAACTGACCAAAAATTACTCGGAAAGCATTGTTACTATTGTGCAAATATCTTTAGTAAAATCTTCAATGCTCAGAAACATTACAAGAGTGATTGTTTGAAGGACCCAACTTATGCGATTCCTAGCTACTAATGTTCTAGACAATATGCTGTNAACATTACAAGAGTGATTGTTTGAAGGACCCAACTTATGCGATTCCTAGCTACTAATGTTCTAGACAATATGCTGTAAGTTATCGTGTAAATAAACACACAAACATTTACAAGTTAAATGTTATTTCGCCCTCTGAGAAACAGTATGTATTGACATCGCGGCCTGTTGATATGCTATGTTNATTTACAAGTTAAATGTTATTTCGCCCTCTGAGAAACAGTATGTATTGACATCGCGGCCTGTTGATATGCTATGTTTGCAGAAAACGAAGCGACCGCGGACAAGACAAGAGACGAACAGCATGCGGTACAGTTGGTTCGTGCGAAATATACATTTTATAAATTTGCACATCTGATGGACGAGTTCAAAAAATAATATAGCATCAGTAGCTGTAAGGGCTAAGTCACAAAATGACACCCCAACTGCCAAGAAAAGGAAACTCGGTCATGTCTCTGCTGATGAAGAGCGGATATTGACGATGTAGCAGACAGTGTTGATGTGATGACAAAGGGGACTATGGTGATTTTTCTGACATTCCCACGCATCTCTGCAATGAGTTTCCTGCAACAAATTGTGTGAAAATAAGGAGAAGACGACAATGNTATTATTTTTCTTGTGTACAAGTTAAAATGCAAAGTTAGTACCTACGTTTATTTTATTTTGTGCAGTGATTAGCAGCCAGTGCGTCAAGTCCCCTCTCCAAAGGTTCGCGCTTGGCCTGTCTGCGTGTAGCAGAGCATTTCAGCACCGACTGCTATTTTGCAACGTGTTGCAAATTCNAGGTTCGCGCTTGGCCTGTCTGCGTGTAGCAGAGCATTTCAGCACCGACTGCTATTTTGCAACGTGTTGCAAATTCTTTTGAAAGTAAGTACTAGCACCGTCAATTAATTAAAAGTTATGCATTTTGTTCGCGTATATATTTTTGACAAACAATTGCCCTTTTACAGGTTATCGCTGGGCACAGTCGCAGGTCCTGTCAATTCCTGGAGATGTGTCTTCAGTCGGCTTGCAGTCCTGTCTGTAAGGCCGTTAGGTAACCTGCGCATCTTCACTCTAATGCGAGCGGTGAGTATTTCCAACCACGTGACAAATATTTTGTGTATAAGTTTTTTAAATATATATTATTTTTACATTATGTGGTGAACTTGTGTACAGGTGAAGTTCGTTGGTAGGATGTAATAGAATCCCCTTTTGACCAAGTCAAATCGTCCGATTCATGGGAGCCTCTAGCAACGCAGCCAATCGTTGTTGGGCATTATACTGCAGTCTTCATTCTCGTCTTCTGGTATGTAACTCCATCGTATGTACACAAACGGTTCATTACTTTACTCATTGACAGCAAAATTGCAAGTAATGTGGTAGTAAAAAAAAATCGTATTTCAGAAATAAATAATTTGCCCATAACTTTTAATATATAAAACTGTTGAGCATTATTATTTCAAAAAATTTTCATTTATTTTTTTATGAAAAAATTTTGTAATTTTTAATTTACACCAAATTGCAACATAGTTAATCGCATAACGTGCACATTAAAATTTTGAAAAATAATACATATGTGGTGTGAAACGTACTTACGAATTTTTTTATACAAGTGTCACTTTAGAATCTGTGGAAAGAGTTTCAATATATCCATGGCACAAGAAACAACCAATTATTTAAACAGTTGGTGTGCCAGCAGCTACCAAGGAAAGGTGCTGGTTATATTGGTGCTAGCTTCTGGACTTACCCAGCAACGACTATGATTCTTCTTATTCTGCAACATGTCAAACGTGAACGGGTATTCTCGGGATAATACATTAAGGGAATATTGGTAGCAGGGTAGTTTTATATGCTCTGACATTGTTTGCAAATGTGAATTTTTTTTTTTTAAGTTTAGCATCGCCCCGAAACAATTTTTTTACATAGTTGGTGTTAACCTATTGTGACCACATTATAAATATTATTCGTACCCGTTTGTTGCAGATTTTTTTGCTGAAGTCTTCAGAATGGATGAGCAGTTCCAAACCGAAGGATGGATGAGCGGCGCAAGAAACATAAATGTATTTAATGAGCAAAATTATATGAAAATAAAAACCAAATAAAAATTAAATAAAAAAATTATATTTCATTTTTTTAGTACAACTTTTAATTATGTAATAAGAAAAATTATTTTAAAGAAGCGACAAAAATATTATTATTACACGTTTTTATTCTGGAATAATCACAACGAAAACTTACATTATTTTTAATATAATTGTTTCCTCATGCATATTAAATTACATATACTTCATTTAAATCATGTATCATGTTTTAAGGAATAATTGTGCAATATTTTTTATATGAATCAAACAAGCCACATGGTCAAAAAATCACAATAAACGTAACCACACTTCGATGGAGTATTTGATTCAATTTTCATCGAGGTCATATAATTTTTCCGATTTTCAATTTTTCAAACAGTTTATTATTTGTTCTATTTCAAGATTAAGGTCGTGTGATAACATTTAAGATGTTTGTAATGTCACCCAAGGTGTTAGTAGCTGAGGTCATATGATATTTTGAATTTATAATTTTTAAAATACTATTATTTTGTCTATTTCGTGACCAAGGTCGTATGATGACATTTAAGATAGTTGTGATGCCCTCTAGGGTGTTGATATTAACGAAAATCAGATGTCGGTACCTGCCTGTTTTCTAATTATCTGGAACTGAAGCTTGTGCAAAGAGTGTATTGTGTTTTCTCAGAGTGCTCTTATACACTTGCATTCAAATATAAAGTGGAAAGTCTCTTCTGTGAGTATACTCTGTGGCCCTTAGTAGATCAGTACTATAAATGTTTCACTAACTAGATGGCTTGATAGCGATGTGTATCACGAAGTGCTTCACAAATGGGAGATATGCTGCTGGGCATCGCGATGTCGGTGAGTGTTCTGCCAGTTCGAAGCCCTATCAGAGGGTGCAAAATCGCAGATCGTGGGCATGATCAAGAGTGTGTGACATCGATGGTGTGTTCTCCAGCATCCGGACGTCTAACTCGAGACATCACTACGCAATAGCCTGCCAAATAGCATCGGCCATGGTCGATTCCCAATACGAATCGCAATAAATGTGATGAGCTACCTTGGAGATAATTATGCCTTCCAGATTAGTTGTTATTCAGCCAGCAAACATATAAAGTCTCGGCAGTTGTCCATCTCGGCAGGTGTCCGTTTCGACAGGTGTCCGTCTCGGCAGGAGTCCGTCTCGGCAGGAGTTTGTCTACCTGCAAACCTCCACGAACTGACCAAAAATTACTCGGAAAGCATTGTTACTATTGTGCAAATATCTTTAGTAAAATCTTCAATGCTCAGAAACATTACAAGAGTGATTGTTTGAAGGACCCAACTTATGCGATTCCTAGCTACTAATGTTCTAGACAATATGCTGTAAGTTATCGTGTAAATAAACACACAAAAATTTACAAGTTAAATGTTATTTCGCCCTCTGAGAAACAGTATGTATTGACATCGCGGCCTGTTGATATGCTATGTTTGCAGAAAACGAAGCGACCGCGGACAAGACAAGAGACGAACAGCATGCGGTACAGTTGGTTCGTGCGAAATATACATTTTATAAATTTGCACATCTGATGGACGAGTTCAAAAAATAATATAGCATCAGTAGCTGTAAGGGCTAAGTCACAAAATGACACCCCAACTGCCAAGAAAAGGAAACTCGGTCATGTCTCTGCTGATGAAGAGCGGATATTGACGATGTAGCAGACAGTGTTGATGTGATGACAAAGGGGACTATGGTGATTTTTCTGACATTCCCACGCATCTCTGCAATGAGTTTCCTGCAACAAATTGTGTGAAAATAAGGAGAAGACGACAATGCAAGTGGTAGCATATTTTCGAGAGACCCTTATTNACAAGTGGTAGCATATTTTCGAGAGACCCTTATTAACTCTATAGACTCAGACTTTTGATCACTTCGAAAAACGTTGGAAATTTCCCGCACATTAAGGCGGTATCTTCAATCATTGATTGACTGAAGGAGAGGGGTTATTTAGAATAATATGATGTCTTTCTTGCTGCTGATATTATAATACACAAAATAAGTTAAAAATAATTTTNTTTCTGACATTCCCACGCATCTCTGCAATGAGTTTCCTGCAACAAATTGTGTGAAAATAAGGAGAAGACGACAATGCAAGTGGTAGCATATTTTCGAGAGACCCTTATTAACTCTATAGACTCAGACTTTTGATCACTTCGAAAAACGGTGGAAATTTCCCGCACATTAAGGCGGTATCTTCAATCATTGATTGACTGGAAGGGGTTATTTAGAATAATATGATGTCTTTCTTGCTGCTGATATTATAATACACAAAATAAGTTAAAAATAATTTTNAGGGGTTATTTAGAATAATATGATGTCTTTCTTGCTGCTGATATTATAATACACAAAATAAGTTAAAAATAATTTTTAGTGTGTGTTTTGTAAACAATTTCCTTTCTTTATTTAATAATATTTTTAATGCAGTGTTGTAAGCACTCAGCTACAAAGGTCTGCATGCGAGACTTCGAGTATAAATGTGCAGACCCTGAACTGCATACAGGTATTAATGCAGGCACCAAGTACCAATGTGCAGTGTCTGCATAAACCAATGCTACCTGTGTATGTATGAATGGAGGATAGTATGGTTGGTTGATATAGGTGGTATGATAACCGATTTTGTCAGTAGGTATTTTTGACTGGTATTGATAGTCAGTTGGACCATCTTCTGATGTAATTGTTTGGCGTAGTCGGTTGGTATGACCATTTGGTATGGATTTATAGTTGACTCGTACGGCCGGTATAGGTGGTATAGTTTGACCGATCTTGTCGGTTGGTCTAGTTGGCTAGCCTTGGTGTGTGTTCGGTATGGTAAGATGATTTTGATAATCAGTTTCACTGGTATGCTGGTGTAATTGTTTGGTATGTTCGGTCAGCATGGCTATTTAGTATGGATGTATGGTTTTCTGGTATGGGTATTATGAGTAATATGGTCAGTATGGCAGGTATGGTCGTTTCATATAGCTGGTATGTTCGGTAGGAATGGGCGGTTGGTGTAAGTGGATGATCTGGTCGGTTGGTACATTAGTCTTCTGCACCACATCTCTCGCAAGTAGCCATGTCGCAGGAACTCCAAACATCAGTTGAGTACCAATATTCAGAGCCCTACCAAGCCTAGTACTACTCTCGAGAAGTGTGAAAGGGAAGCTCCGGTGGATCTGGTTGTGCAGAGTGCGACCTAACACTTGAAGTTAAAGCAAGTTGGGCCAAGCCTAAATTCTACCCCACCACCTTTAAATTACAAAAAATAACCAGTATTTTGTCAGAGAGCAAACATTTAAGGATTAATAGAGCACTTTAATTGACAGGGTACTTTAATAAATAGCAAACAAAAATAATCAGACGTTAACCATTTTATTAATAGCAAACCGAAATTAAAATTCACATTTTGTAACAATTATAACACATATAAATATAAGAATAATCCAACAAGGTTANTAGCAAACCGAAATTAAAATTCACATTTTGTAACAATTATAACACATATAAATATAAGAATAATCCAACAAGGTTAATTATTACCACAGAATTTCCAAATTAAAAAAATTATAATTTTTTTACTTGTTTTAATTTTGCTCTCTTTAAAAAAATAAAGAATATGATTTAACTGTTCGGATCCCGCTAGAAAGTTGAGTATTTTGAAGTTCGTTATAGCAGTAACACATTTGGATTCAATAATAAATTATAAATTTTGAGCTTCCAAGAGAAGAAAAAAGTCATATGGATGGGCGACTTGGTGCATAGTACGCTGGATCATGCACATACAGAGAAATATGGAATAAAAAAACTGGGCCTGCTGCTCTACCACAACTTGGGGCGCACCCTTGCCAACGCCAAATGTTCTTACATCAAGTCGACATCAGGAATGAACGAGGCCACGAGATATCAGAACGCCGCGGGCAGGATCGTGGACAAGCCTCTGCAAGGCGTTGTTAAGTCCAGGCCGGGGAACCGCGAAAGTGGTAATAGTTGGACAATCAGTCAATCAAGAAAACACAAAATTTGCCAAACTATGCCATTATGAGTTACCAGCAAGAAGAAGGAAATAAAAATTTGCGTTCTGAAAATAACAGTGACTGCCGGAGATATCAAGTCGCTCGGTACAACATCAGTAACAACTATAAGTATTTTGTCATTTTACATTAATACGATTAAAATTTTATCAAACTAAATTTAATATTACAGAAAAACCAAAAATAATATATTCCATGTAAAATTTTAAACATTTTCTTTTTGTTTAAAGAAAAATTAGATGAAATACTTTCAACCTGATCAGATCACATTCAGAACTGGTCACCTAAAAATTTTAAAATTACATCTTGAAAAGATTATATAAACATTCCTGTATAAATAAACAAAATTACCGAAATGGTGACGGTNATTTTAAAATTACATCTTGAAAAGATTATATAAACATTCCTGTATAAATAAACAAAATTACCGAAATGGTGACGGTGACATTAATTATTCGCGATCTTACACAAAAATACATATGTAAAGATAAGGTTAGGTGCTGGAAAATAAAAAAAAAGTGGCTTTGATATATAAAAACAAAACAAATTATCCTCTGAAAGAGAGTAGAAAAACATTAAAAACTTTATCGAGTGCCTAAAAATGGCACAGCAGTTGGTGTGGTGGTCGGTCTGTCGGTTGGTACGGACAGTTGGAGTTGCTGTTTGGTATAGCTGGTCGGTATTAGTGATATTAACATTGATATTGTCATTTGGTATGGCTTTTATGGATGGCATATGGTCGTTTGGTATGGGGTTAGGGTACAGTCGGTTGTTATGGATATTTTGTATGGCTGGCATAGCGTGTTTGGCTGGTATGGTCGGTAGGTTAATCTGTTTACATGGACAGTCTTTATTTTGGTATGGCTTGTGTAGTTGTGATATTTATTGGTCATGGCGAATTTGGTCAATAGCAACGATGTTGAAGCACTTTCTCTGAACTGAGTTGGTAATAGTATGCTATGTTTACTGGTAGTTTAGATTAATTATATCAATAGTGTGTTTTTCCAACTGTGCTTATAAAAACACTTTTCTCCTAATGTTAACAATAACTCGGAAGGTGGGGTCAACTATGCTTATAAAAATGCCTCGAGGCCTAACACGTTATACCCACACTCTCGGGACTGGAAATGATGTCTCCATACTTAATTTCAAAGGCTAAACCCCTATGGTTCGTAAATGGTAGTCAACTACATATATAAAAAGAGGTTGTAGATGTCAATATACACCCCAACCATGCCCTTTATGCATTTCTTCCAATTTGCATATTTTTCGTATACAGCATTTTACTTCCTCTTCGAAATCGGTCTCATACAGGAGCATATTCTTCATTTCAAATGCCTGCCTGTCCAGACCTTTGTCGAATGTAATTGGTTTTGCACTCCCGCACTGAAGCCATTTATTAAATTTAACAGGGGTCTTTACCTGGAACATAATTTCTCAGCTAACGACTTTTTTCTGAATTTGACTCAAAAAANATTAAATTTAACAGGGGTCTTTACCTGGAACATAATTTCTCAGCTAACGACTTTTTTCTGAATTTGACTCAAAAAGAGAAACTGCCTTCTTCATACACTATTTGATCAAAAAATCCAGACACCAACAAGAAATTACCCTGTAAGTGNAAAAAGAGAAACTGCCTTCTTCATACACTATTTGATCAAAAAATCCAGACACCAACAAGAAATTACCCTGTAAGTGTCCCTCTTAAATATGTCCCATGTTGCGGACGTTTAATACGGGAGGGCCCAACCTTGAGCTTTATTGCACCTATAATGTTGCGGGAGAGACCGCTAACCAGGTGTCGAAACATCTATGGGGAATGACAGACCATTCTTCTTGCAGCACTGTAGCAAGTGTGGTAAGTGATGTAGGCCACTGGAATATGACACGCAGTCGGCATTACAGTTCATCCCAGAGGTGTTTAATAGGTTTGAGGTCGGAGCTGTGGGTTAGCCAGTCCATTTCCGCAACCCCATCGCCCACAGACCTTTCACGAAGAGACCGTGCTTTATGACAAGGAGCATTGCCATGTTGAAATACACAGTTATCATCTCCTAACCGATATTCTACCATAGGCAATACACAGGCGGTCCATGTGTTCTTATACCCATGTACCCTTCCGCCTTTAATGCACCCCGTAGCAT
Organism: Clitarchus hookeri; assembly: GCA_002778355.1. Classification (NCBI taxonomy): domain Eukaryota; kingdom Metazoa; phylum Arthropoda; class Insecta; order Phasmatodea; family Phasmatidae; genus Clitarchus; species Clitarchus hookeri. The sequence continues at coordinate 72,525 of NQII01004429.1, forward strand.
TTCAAGAGGATGAAGTCCCTGCCATGAAAATCATACCCTTTCCCCTCAACTTAGCTGAATTTCGCAGTCGGAACTACACAGCCCGNATGAAGTCCCTGCCATGAAAATCATACCCTTTCCCCTCAACTTAGCTGAATTTCGCAGTCGGAACTACACAGCCCCGTATGTAGTGTTCACCTGGCTTTCGCAACATCCAAACCCTACCATCGGACTGCCCCATTGTATATTGTGATTCATCACTCCAAATCACTGATCTTCAGTCGTCCACATTCCAGCGGCGGGGCTCCTTACACCACTGAACGCAGCATTCAACGTTAACAGGCGAAATGTGCCGTTTGTAGACAGATGCCTCGGCTTTGAACTCCAGTCCTCGTAATTCCCAGCATACAGTCATGGTGCTAGATGCACAGTTAAAGACAGACACTGTAGTATTCACATGTGATGGTGTCATACAGTGTCATGCAAAGTTCCCGTATTACCTTCTTCAATGGTCGATGGTCCCTGTCAGTCAACACATACAGCCTGTCCGACTGTGGTTTTGTTGTCATAGTGCCAGTAGCTAGGAATGGTATGTTCGAAAGCCGCGTCCTGACATGGTAACATGGACACCGAAGCTTACCAAGGAAATGACAAACTTCATGCATTTTCATTCTGCTTCGATGGTGGCCATCATGGCTGACAGTGCCAAATTTGCCAAAAGTTGCCAAAATTCCTCAAATTTATGCAATTTTCATAATGTTGGTAAAAAAAATATTTTTATAATTTTTTTTAAAATTAATTTTTAAAAAATTATTTTTTTCAAAATAACACTTTTAAAAGTCCTAAACATTTCAAAAGTTAAAAAATTTAAATAATCAATATTTCAAAAGTAAAAAAAATCTTAACATTTTAAAAGTTCTAAAAAAAATTTCACTCTAACATTTTCTGGTGGCCATGTTTGTTTCTCCTGTGTGTCCCTAAGACAACACCCAGGCTTTATGAAATAGCAGATCCCAAGAGAGACGCCTGCAATGACAGCCTCGGGCTACAGGGGACTTCACGCTCTTGTGTTCACTGGGGAGGGGTGCCATGGTGAAGCAGTGGATAGAGCACATGTTAAACTTCACACTCTTGCATTCACAGGGGAGGGCAGGCGTGTCCCAAGAGAGATGCTCGCCGTGGACTTTGCGAGATGTTAAGACATTTCGAATGGGGAGTCACAATGAAGTAGCTTATAGAGTGTATGTAANCCAAAAGTTGCCAAAATTCCTCAAATTTACGCAATTTTCATAATGTTGGTAAAAAAAATATTTTTATAATTTTTTTCAAAATTAATTTTTAAAAAATTATTTTTTTCAAAATAACACTTTTAAAAGTCCTAAACATTTCAAAAGTTAAAAATTTAAATAATCAATATTTCAAAAGTAAAAAAATCTTAACATTTCAAAAGTTCTAAAAAAAATTTCCCTCTAACATTTTCTGGTGGCCATGTTTGTTTCTCCTGTGTGTCNAAAAAATTTCCCTCTAACATTTTCTGGTGGCCATGTTTGTTTCTCCTGTGTGTCCCTAAGACAACACCCAGGCTTTATGAAATAGCAGATCCCAAGAGAGACGCCTGCAATGACAGCCTCGGGCTACAAGGGACTTCACGCTTTTGTGTTCACTGGGGAGGGGTGCCATGGTGAAGCAGTGGATAGAGCACATGTTAAACTTCACACTCTTGCATTCACAGGGGAGGGCAGGCGTGTCCCAAGAGAGATGTTCGCCGTGGACTTTGCGAGATGTTAAGACATTTCGAATGGGGAGTCACAATGAAGTAGCTTATAGAGTGTATGTAANTCGCCGTGGACTTTGCGAGATGTTAAGACATTTCGAATGGGGAGTCACAATGAAGTAGCTTATAGAGTGTATGTAAAAACTTCATGCTCTTGCATTCCATTGCTATGGGGGGTGCCACAGCGATGCAACTTATAGATTATATGTTAAAAGTCTTGCTCTAGCATACCAAATCGACGGAGGGCCGCGGAAGCATAGTGGATAGAGCGTGCATGTATAAAAAAACTTTGCGCTCCTGCATTCACAGGGGAGGGCAGACATGTCCCAAGAGAGATGCGCACCACGCCACCATACATAGCCTCTGGCAGATGGCTCCTTACAGCAATGCCAAACAAGGGGGTGCAGCGGTAGCATAGAGTATAGAGCTAAAGTTAAACTTTGCATGAATACACATATATATGCAAGAGAGACTTGCATGTTCTAATAATAATAATGGTTATATAAGTCTTACTGTCACTCTCCCCCTGGTACAGCATACTTACATACACATGTGTGCGCGTCCACCGCCAAGACCAAAGTGGCAGACTGCATCACACACACTGNGGTACAGCATACTTACATACACATGTGTGCGCGTCCACCGCCAAGACCAAAGTGGCAGACTGCATCACACACACTGTAAATAACAGAAATCACCCAGGGTCGTGAACTGTAAAAAAACTCACATAAATATTACTGATTAACAAATTCGCATATCAGTGCGATGGAGATCGTGCCGCAGGCAACCACANGGTACAGCATACTTACATACACATGTGTGCGCGTCCACCGCCAAGACCAAAGTGGCAGACTGCATCACACACACTCTAAATAACAGAAATCACCCAGGGTCGTGAACTGTAAAAAACTCACATAAATATTACTGATTAACAAATTCGCATATCAGTGCGATGGAGATCGTGCCGCAGGCAACCACANAAAAAACTCACATAAATATTACTGATTAACAAATTCGCATATCAGTGCGATGGAGATCGTGCCGCAGGCAACCACACATCCTGTCCGCATCAGTGATGTCGACGAAGATGAAACTAACGTTTTTAAATTACGCCATGGAAAGTTATTACCGGGCACTGTACGAGGTATCATTGTGAGACCGAGCAACTGCGGTAAGACATGTGTGCTTGTAAGCCTCCTAGAGGCACCCAATGGTCTTCATTTCGAAACCATTTACCTATACTCGAAATCTCTTCATCAGCCAAAGTACTTAGGCTATCGCAAATACTACAAGCCATTGCCAGACTTTGTTATTTTCCATTTAGTGACAATGATGCTGTCATGCAGCTCAGCGAGGCATTACCGAACTCTGTGTTCATTTTTGACGACATAGCAAGTGAGAAACAGGCGACTATGCTGCAGTTTTTCAGCATGGGATGCCATGTATCAGTGGATTCTATGTACCTATGCCAAAAATACACATTAATGCCTAAATAGCTTCTGATTGAAAATGCTAATTTCCTATTCCTATTTCGCATGGACGACCTGAATTTATGCCACATCTACTCCGACCACATTAACACTGATATGATATTCGACAGATTTAAAGACATTTGTGTGTGTTGCTGGCACGAACTTCATGGTTTCCTAGTGATAGCAAAAGAGTTTCCATTTGATATGGGACGGTACCGTAGGGGTTTCGATCAGTTCATTGTAGTTCATCAGTGAAGTATGAGCTACTCAGTATCCAATTTCGGCCATAGCATCCTGAAGCGGATGCCAGAAAGCTGTTTTATATCTACTAATGATGGGAACTGTAGTTTCGGAGGAAAACAAGCAAAGAATTTAGGGGGTGCGAAACATGACAGTGATTCTGCAAAAAAAATCCTTTGTCCGCAGTGATACATCGGAAGCGTTACGGCCAGTAATGTCACTTCAAAACTGCACAGAGGTGCATATGCAAACATTATTAGCTGGTATGGCACGAATCACAGCTTTAGAGACAGCACTGAGCTGTGTGGCAGAGTGTATAGCCAACAGAGTTCATACGACCGTGGCAAGTGAATTACATACATTGGACAATGACATTAAGAAACTGTCTGCGTTGGGTGAGAAGCTAGCCACCATGGAAGGCCGTCTCTTCGACTCTAATATACTTACCACTAACATGGATTTGCGACTCGTTACATTAATCGAAAATGTATCCCACCTGACTGTGTTTACTACTGGGGATGCACTCGAAATTATCCGACGATGAACTGAAAATTAATGTGTTAGCGGGTAGGATTTCGGCCATGGAGAAGCAAAAGCAGGTTAGCGCGAGAGTACTAGCAGGCCTCATGGCGTTACTGGACGGGTACCTCAACGTAAAAACAAGAGTGAGTTACCCTCGAAGCTGGAATCAAACCTCGTTGTCATGGAAGGCCATCTGTTCCCCAACATAAATGTACTGTATACTAAACTAGATGCCCAGCTTAGCAACGTATTCGACGGCGTACGGAAACTTAGTGCGTTAGGTGGTATGGTTTCAGATATGGAGAAGAAAATTAATGATGTGAGTGCGCAAGTTAACAGCCTCGTCGCTAAACAAGACAGTCACATTAATGACAAAGTTGCGAGCGTCATCATGCTGGATGCAATAAGGAAGAAGCTGGAATCTAACCTTGATGCTGTCAGTATGTTATCTATTACAGTGACTACACATTTCCAGACATTAACTAATAACATGCGAGGAATAGTGGCAATCAAGCTACCTACCGTGGAAGCAAAGCTGATATATTTAGGCGAACACGCCGACTATAGGTCCCCTATGACTCTCGCTGCAGAATTGAGAGATAATCTGCGTATAGCGAAAGAGAGTGCGGACAAACTGAGTGGTGTGGACGCCAAGTTCACAACAGTCGAGACGAAGCTCGAACAGTTCAACATTAAGGGGTTTACAAGCCTTGCTGCGAAACTAGGCGATCACCTTAATGTGCCAGGTTCGACTACGCTAAACACATTATGTACGCAGCTGGAGAGCATAGGTAGTTTAGATACAAAACTCAGTGCGATATTCGAAGGGATAGCGAATAAATTTATTACAAATATGCTCGAACAATTAGACAGCCATAACCGAACATTGACTGCAGGACTGTCGGATTTCGAGGAACTTATCCATCACAGAATCGTAAGTAATTTAAATGATCTGCGCACAGACGACAAAAAATGGATGCATTGCGAGCATGTGGTCAGAAGCATAATACATTTGAAGATAATTATTGTCAATTTAATTAAGCATATAGCCATTGTCTTATATATATGTGTGTATATATATATATATATATATATATAAATATAGTATGAACATGTCACTATAAATTTTAGTATAATGTCTGCCGCTGCTGAGAATTTACTCAATGTCATTGCAAGTCTGCGCGATAAGTACCAACAGGCCAAGCATGTGAGTATGGAGCGTGATGCAGTATTAGAAGAAGCCTTCTGCACGATCATCCCAGCTGGATACTTTACAGGGGCAAACTGTTCCCCCTGTCGGTAGCGTAAAGACTGACCCTCAAAAGGTTGTGAAAAGAGAAAGCAGCAAAAATACAACTGTTATTGGCATAAGATTATTTCAAGATTAATTCAACAGGAAAACCTTTGCGAAAAAAAATATAGCTGTGGTCAAAAGGAACTTTGCACTTTTCGCCTTTCGCTTAACAAACTGCGCAAGAAAGCCGAAATAATGATATTTTTTACCATTTCACTATTATATTTTTCAATTTAGTGGTGATATTTAAATTATGCAATTGTGTAACTTTACGTTTTGCTAAATACAATTTACGATGGAGTATTTAACAATATGTAAATTTCGTTATATTTTCACTCTAGTGCAAAGAACAAAGTTTATTCTTAACGAATGTAGGTTCTAACACAAAATAACTACAATATTATTTAATGAAAATTGCACAACTAAAATATTATTATATGGAAATTGCAACCATACCATTTTCTTACATAGAAAACGAAAATAAAACCGGTACACATTCGATAACAGGGCTATCTGGTGGCAGAAAAATGTTAGTTGGCAAACAAAGAGCATTTAGGTTCTCAACCTGAGTATAATAAATGTTAGTCTCGTCGGCAACGAGGTAATTTCATTAGAGACGGAGCAAGTTACTCAGAGAGGTAGAATTTTCGATAGTCGTAAGTACTTTGGCTGATGATTTCGAGTATAGGTAAACATTTTCGAAACGAAGACAACTTGGGTGCCTCTAGGAGGCTCACAAGCACACATGTCTTACCGTATTTGCTCAGTCCCACTATGATACCTCATACAGTGCCTGGTAATAACTTTCCATGTCGTAATTTAAAAACATTAGTTTCATCTTCGTCGACATCACTGATGCGGACAGGTAATGTGGTTGCCTGCGGCACAATCTCTATCGCACTAATATGCGAATCGGTTAATCGGTGATATTTATGTGAGTTTTTTTACAGTTCGCGACCCTGGGTGATCTCTGTTATGTACAGTGTGTGTGTGATGCGGTCTGCCACTTTGGTCTTGGCGGTGGATGCGCTCGCACGTGTATGTAAGTATGCTGTGCCAAGGGGAGTGATGGGAAGACATATATATATATATTTTTCTTTCTCGATGGGCAGGGAGCCCAGGTCTATAACAATAATTATTATTTAAACATACAAGGCTCAGGCATATATATGTGTATTCGCGATATGGTTAACTTGCGCTCTATCAGCTATGCTACCGCGGCACCCCAGCGGTGGGCGTTTTTGTAAGGAGCTGTCTGCCCAAGGCTTTGTCATGGAGGCGTGGCGGGCATCTCTTTTGGGACACGCCTGTCCCTGTGAAGGCAAGAGCAAGAAATTTAACTTGCCCTCCCCTGTGGATGCAAGAGCATGATGTTTAACATGTTCTCTATCCATTTCGTCACTGCAGCACCCCAGTGCTTGAAATGCAAGAGCATGATGTTAAGCATGTGATATATCCACTGCTCCACCATGGCACCCCCTCCCTAGTGAAAGCAAGAGCGTGAAGTCCCCCATAGCCCGAGGCTATGTCATGGCTGCCAGGGAATGTTCGAGGGAAAAATATTTTTGTGGAACTTTTGAAATGTATTTTGAAATAGTTAATAAATTTTTTAAACTTTTGAAATGTTGAGAACTTTTGAAAGCATTATTTGGAAAAAAATATATTTAAAATTAATTTTGAAAAAAAAAATCAAAAATTAATTTTTGAAAAAAAAAAAAACAATAATTGCCAAAATTTCGGAAATTTTGCACTAGCTTCCAAAATGGCTACCATAGAAGTGGAATGCAAACGCATAAAATTTGTTATTTCCTTGCTAAGCTTCGGTGTCCCTGTGTCCCTGTCATGACGCTGCGTTCGAACATACCATTCCTAGCTACTAGTGCCTTCACGTTTTCACTTCACAATCATATTTTCGATAGTTGTCTTGGGCAACACGAGAAGAGCGAAAACGGCTCTGATGGACTGCGTACTGATGTGGCAACTAATAACTTCGCCACGTTCGATTTCGTTGAACTTCCTTGTTCCACCCATTCTGCCGGTTTAGTGTAGTACTGACCAACATCGAGTCCTCTACCTCCATTTATAGCGACAGAGGTGGTCGCAGTGACATCTAGTCACGAGTTTACATTTACTGACGGGTTTCCCTAATACTTTTTATCAGATAGTGTGTGTTTTAAATTGGTTCTAAACTGAGTTTCTGCCTCGACAAAGCCTTTAACGTTCCCAGAACCTGCCGCCTTTCTAGAGGCTGTTTGACTCACAATGGTAGTTTAAAATCTTGAACCTTTAGTGTAAATATTCACGAGAACTGTATGCTGTTATACACAGAATCGATTATAANGGTAGTTTAAAATCTTGAACCTTTAGTGTAAATATTCACGAGAACTGTATGCTGTTATACACAGAATCGATTATAAATAAAATATGGATACATTGATTTAAAACTGCGAAATTCTAGTACCAAGATCTGAGAGATTATATACTGTAATAGCTTGATGATCAGAAAAGGTATTAGAAATTTGAGCAAATGTTTTACTTTGGTGGGGAAATATGTATGTAATGACGACCGCGATCGATAATACTACACGAAATGTTGTAATCCAATAGCTGAACATTAAATAACTTACCAGACTGAATGCTAAAAAATTACCAGGGAAGAGAATGATATTTCGCCCCCCGCATCAGACGAAGAACTAGAGGTCGAGATGCCAGGCGGCCAACAGCCAATCATGAGCGAGCAACTTCACATCATAATTTAATCATTAGCGTAGTCTAGTGGTAGGGGTAAAGGTCAAGCTGTAGTGAGTAAATGGTGGGTGAAAGGTGCTGGAGCCTGTGGGAAGAGGAGGAGAGGAAAGCGGGTATGATGTAAAGCAAATAATTTTTTGGAGGGGGGCAGACTAAATAGGCAATTAAATACAGTGGTAGGGGTCAGTCGGCTGCTGGTTGCCACACGGGGAAGATGTGTGGTTTGCCATTTTTATGATAACCTTACCCTGCACCTCCTATGTATGAGTTTTAAAAAAATTATTTGTAATTTTTTTCTAGTATTTTTTTTTCTTTTTTAAGTTTTCTAATTGTAATGTTTCCTAGAATTTTTTTTAGGTTTGTTTCTTGAATTATTATGNGGTAGTTTAAAATCTTGAACCTTTAGTGTAAATATTCACGAGAACTGTATGCTGTTATACACAGAATCGATTATAGATAAAATATGGATACATTGATTTAAAACTGCGAAATTCTAGTACCAAGATCTGAGAGATTATATACTGCAATAGCTTGATGATCAGAAAAGGTATTAGAAATTTGAGCAAATGTTTTACTTTGGTGGGGAAATATGTGTNGATCAGAAAAGGTATTAGAAATTTGAGCAAATGTTTTACTTTGGTGGGGAAATATGTATGTAATGACGACCGCGATCGATAATACTACACGAAATGTTGTAATCCAATAGCTGAACATTAAATAACTTACCAGACTGAATGCTAAAAAATTACCAGGGAAGAGAATGATATTTCGCCCCCCGCATCAGACGAAGAACTAGAGGTCGAGATGCCAGGCGGCCAACAGCCAATCATGAGCGAGCAACTTCACATCATAATTTAATCATTAGCGTAGTCTAGTGGTAGGGGTAAAGGTCAAGCTGTAGTGAGTAAATGGTGGGTGAAAGGTGCTGGAGCCTGTGGGAAGAGGAGGAGAGGAAAGCGGGTATGATGTAAAGCAAATAATTTTTTGGAGGGGGGCAGACTAAATAGGCAATTAAATACAGTGGTAGGGGTCAGTCGGCTGCTGGTTGCCACACGGGGAAGATGTGTGGTTTGCCATTTTTATGATAACCTTACCCTGCACCTCCTATGTATGAGTTTAAAAAAAATTATTTGTAATTTTTTTCTAGTATTTTTTTTCTTTTTTAAGTTTTCTAATTGTAATGTTTCCTAGAATTTTTTTTAGGTTTGTTTCTTGAATTATTATGNTTTTTTTTCTTTTTTAAGTTTTCTAATTGTAATGTTTCCTAGAATTTTTTTTAGGTTTGTTTCTTGAATTATTATGGTTTTTTTGGATTCAAGATTATCGGAGTAAAGGTCAAGGCCACAAATCCAAACTAGCAACCGGTGTCAATGTAATCATACTTGGCCGCTGTCCCTCCTGGTCCGCAAGGCTTGACTTGGAACCTTTAGACCAAGTTGCGGCTTTGAGAACTTTTAGTTCACACATCAAAAGNGGCTTTGAGAACTTTTAGTTCACACATCAAAAGGTTGAGTTGAGAGCCGATGAGGGTAAAATGAGGTGAGAATGGAGCAGTGCCGGAATTCAAAGACGGGGTAAAGGGAGATCCCGAGAAAACCCGCTGACCAGCGGCATCGTTCGACACGATTCCCACTTGCGAAAGTCCGGGAGTGACCCGAACGGGGATTGAACCAGGTCCGCCTTGGTGGGGGACGAGCAGTCTAACCACTCAGCCACCGTGGCCCTGCTCATCGAACAAAGAGCCCTGAATTTGACTTACTGACTTCAGGACATGGGCGAAAAAAAAAATTTGTTCCGAAAATTGTTTTAATATTTTGGAAATTTCATACTAAAAAAAACGACTTTGGGGTAAAATAATTTATTCCTGAAGTGATTTCAGGGTTAACACCGGGAAAATTTAACTGTCATGATGTCACAACATGTCCACCATCTGAGGTACTTACCCGCTCCACAGCTTCAAACCCACATCCCATTCACCAGAATCGGCTATTTAAGTATATTGCTATAAATATTGTTTTAAATTATGCATGACTGTCTTTCTTGTAAATATTTGAAGTTGGAATTAATACCACAAATCTGCTATTCTTCAACAAAAAAAAAATAATAAAGTTGAATTCATTCTTATGTTTTCGGATAGCGTGCCATATTATCCAATTATCTTGCAACGNAAAAAAAAAATAATAAAGTTGAATTCATTCTTATGTTTTCGGATAGCGTGCCATATTATCCAATTATCTTGCAACGAGAGTTTTGCTAAACAAAACAATTCGAAAAAGCACTAATCCCATTGTATAAAGTGACCTTGATATAATTTTAAAGAGTTGAGACTGGGACGTAAATAATCACTAGTATTTGGTTAATTGTGAATTTCTGTACTGCGAGGTTTTCAAGAAGTTGTGTTGTGCACAACAGGTTTGATGTTCACAACATACAGAATGTTCAGAAAGTAAACGCCCAAACTACGGGAGGTGATTCCTTATGAAAAATAAGGTCGAAAGTACACAAGACATCATATACCTAAACAGAATATTAAAGGAGATATGAGCCTGTGAAAATTGGGTTTTGAAAACCTATTTTCGCTGAATGCCTACGTACTTTCTGCCATCTGTAGGTATGGCGGTTATGTACCCACAGTACCTCCCACGCGGTAGAATGGTACACGCCCATTTGGCGTGTTAGAGGCAGCGCGTCTTCTAGTTAAGGGCATGTCGTTGATGTGCTGACGTATCACTTCCTCAATCCGACCAGTACGCACAGACCGAGGACGGCCAGCATTACGCATGTGTCTCCGCACCACGGGAAGCATAAGTACTCTGTTTGCTGCGGGCTTTGTAGGCGTTGTACAAGGAATTCGGCAAAAATTCTCTTTCAAAACCCAATTTTCATAGGCTCATATCTCCTTTGATATTCCCTTTAGGTATATGGTATCCTGTATATTTCCAACTTTATTTTTCATAAGGAATCACCTCCCGCAGTTTGGGGGTTTAATTTCCAAACAACCCGTATACATGAAGCTCTCAACAATGTAGTTCATCGCAGGCGGCCGTCGGCTTCACGACATGCGCGACGTAATTGCAGCGAGCCTGTAACCCCATTTACACTAAATTGCTTTGTATAATGAAGCTTGTTCGTGCTTTCTTTAACGGCGCTGTTGGAAAGGGCTGGGATGGATCGGCGTGGCTGGAGGCAGCATACCCCTCGGTAGGAGAGAGAGAGAAAGAGCGGGAGAGAGAGAGAGAGTGCAGATCTTTACTCGTCCTCTTACCCCCTCGCGAATAGTGTCGGGACAATCGATACGAGAAAAGGAGATGTGACCGGGGGCCTTGCCGGCCAATCAAGTGGGCTAGCGACCGAGAAATAATCGACCTTTTACCGGCCGCAGCTGGCGACGGCAGTCCGCGATACGGCCGCGCACACGCAGCCACCTGTACTCACTGTTCACCCCCCCCCCCCCCCNGAAAACGGCCTACTGCAGTATTAAGGCGTCTTCCGGTGAAAACAATACCAGATCATCGGAAATACTGCAATACTTTGCCTGGGTGAAAGGAAATAACAAGAAGGCGTGTAGGGCTTAAGGTGGTTGCATACCTGAAGCTTCAACTACGTTGCAGCATGTTTGAAAAACCTGTATATTGTAGTCCATCCGCGGTACTTCCAACTTTCCTGAACCCCTGCTCAAGTTCTACTTCCATGATATTCCACCGCCTCGTGCAAACAGAGCTGAACGGAGTCTAGAAAACTGCACCATAGGGACAGCGCACCGCATTCGTGCGAAATCAGTGTAATGATAGTTTGCATAAGAACTATTTAATACTAGGCATTACCAACAGACACATTTTCTCCCTGATTTTGTTCATATTAAGTATANCGGCATTACCAACAGACACATTTTCTCCCTGATTTTGTTCATATTAAGTATAAATGAAATATCATTTTTAGATAAAAACATAAGTAGAAGTTTAATTTAATAACAAACTAGGTATTTCTATGTTGACACAAGTATAAAACCCTTGTGATACATGGCATATTTAGAAAAGAATTATGCACGTCATACATGGAATGTTTTTTTTTCGAAGGATTGATTCTAAAAGTGTGAAGGAACCACGAACAGACTATAATAAAATAACAGGGTCACCGATATAAGTACCACAGACACGAGCANTAAAAGTGTGAAGGAACCACGAACAGACTATAATAAAATAACAGGGTCACCGATATAAGTACCACAGACACGAGCAGTGCGACGAGAACACTGTGCGCCAATGCTGAGTCTTGCGCTTAGCGGCGATGACACGCACGGCGGTGTCGCCCTTATAGCGTTTGCCTCTAACACGAAAATTGCTCCGGGTCTCGTTTGGGTTAATTCTACTCAAGTTGGGTTGGGAATGAAACGAGATTTGTCGTGGGAGAGTTCGGCACAGGGCAAATTTTCTCCGCAAAGTGCACTGGTTCTCCAAAGAGGTCGTTTTTAAGCTGGCGGTAAATTGAAAAATTATATTTATTTTTGTGTAAATATTAGTTTTTGGCTTTAATTGTGATTTACATATTTCCCAGCCAAAATTTTAAGCATTAGCTTTATTTCGTAACTTTTATTCACGCCCTCAAATGGTGGTTAAAAGAGAAAGCAGTAAAAATACAACTGTTATTGGCATTGGATTAATTCAAGATTAATTCAAAAAGAAACCGTTTGCGAAAAGAAAATATAGTTGTGGTTAAAAGGAACTTTGTACTTTTCGCCTTTCGCTTAACGAAACTGGGCAAGAAAGCCGAAATAATGATACTTTTTACCATTTCACTTTTATATTTTTCGATTTAGTGGTGATATTTAAATTAAGCAATTGTGTAACTTTACGTTTTGCTAAATACAATTTACGACGGAGTATTTAACAATATGTAAATTTCGTTATATTTTAACTCTAGTGCAAAGAACAAAGTTTATTCTTAACGTACACCAAACAACTACAATATTATTTCATAAAAATTGCACAACTAAAATATTATTATATGGAAATTGCAATCATCCCATTTTCTTACATAGACAACGGGGGGAAAAACCGGTACACATTCGACACCAGGGCTACTTAGTGGCAAACAAATGTTAGTTGGCAAACAAAGAGCATTGAGGTTCTCAACCGGAGTAGAATAAACGTTATTCTCGTCGGCAACGAGGTCATTTCATTAGAGACGGAGCAAGTCTCTGAGAGAGGTAGAAACGGTGACGGGATCGGCATTGGTATGTAGTAAAGAACCATCCCAGCATTCGTCCGACGTTATTCAGGAAAACAATGGAAAATCAAAGTCACAATGGCCGGAGCAGGGATCTACCCGTGTCCTCCCGAATGGGAGTCATAATTTTACCATTACGTCAACTCGCTCGTTAATTAAAACGAGAATAAAATGTGTCATGTTGTAATTAGTTTTATAAAAAAAACGAGAAATAGTACATTTTTAACGGAAATGAACATAGATAATCTGTCAAGGAAGTTATCACAATAGACAAGTAATGACGGATAATAAAAAAATACATTAAAAATGGTTTTATTATATTTTTAATGGCCATCATTTTTTAAAAGAATACACGCGACACAAACAATTTATATTTTAAATACACGTTCTACAGAGATTTCACTATTCAGATAATTTGACTGCAAGTAATTTTTACGAATAAAAGTATAAGAAGTGGCATATTAACAGATTCACTTATACAAATAGCGATGACATACTGGCTGTATGACTAAATTTTAGCGTTGCTTTGACTAACATCACACGCTAGCTCATTGACGCGTACAAAGAAAGCCCAGCATTAACAAGTTTGTAGCAATTGTTTGCCGCGTGAAATGAAATAACGTGTTTAAAACTTACAAAATTGTCTGGGTTTTACTGGTGATTAATACAGAAATACGTAAGTCGTAGAGTGCAGCGATGATCAAGGACGCGTTGACAGAACATGCAAAGTCGCAACCCTGAAGCTATCAGCCCCATCACAGCGACGATGATATGAAACTTGCGAGCCAACAACGTATACCAAGCAAATTCACTTAGCATGCCGACATGCAAANCACAGCGACGATGATATGAAACTTGCGAGCCAACAACGTATACCAAGCAAATTCACTTAGCATGCCGACATGCAACTGAACTGATCGTACATCATTGCTGAGGCATACCTACTCTTGCTATTCACTGTGTAATACACCTTACGACTCCCAGCGAAGAGTAAGGAAAGGGTAACAAATTTGAGCAAACATTTTGTAAACTGAAATTTACCTCCGAAACCAGAACTCATTTCGCCTGTCCACATACACTGTTTGTTGACAGCTTCTCTTGTTCTGTCGTCATAGCCTGGAGTGAAAGCAGTTCTTCTAAAGATGACGTCAAAGGATGGCCGCTAATTTCGTTGAACAGGGTGTAAAGCAAATTGCAAAAATTTGCACAGTTAAAATAAAAAAAATTATAAAATTACCGACAAAATATTTTCCCCGTCACTTGTGACATGAAACAAGCGAACGTTTTCCGGCTTTGCTAACTACATGTACTACTTGACAATGAAAATGCCATTCGAGCGTGCTTAGTGTTGTTTTTCGCGTCTCCACTTTCTTTCCGAGGGTGGGGTTGGAGGTTTGCGTAAACATTTCTCCTCCATCCACACACCTGCATTCTCACAAATTTCTCAGCATCCCTAATCTTTCCCAACCCTTGACATCTCCCTCTTTACTATTTAATAATGGCGTTCGTTATGGAATATTAAAAATGTCGTGCTTATTATCTTAGCATGTAAATGCTTCTTTAAGCAGAGCATAATGGGAAATGTTGTGTTCAGTTTTAATAAAAAGAGCATTTTAAATATTGCTTTCCATTTCCTGCAAAAATATTTATAATTATGTTAAAAGGCGATTCTGCCTTGCAATAAACAATGAGTCGTGGAAATGTAAAATGATGTTAACTTCATTAACAGCTAGATAGTGCCGTCGTATTTATGCACTAAAACAACTTCAATACTCGCACGCGATTAAGAACTTCATCCTTAAAATTTCCAAAAAGTAGTCGCATGTCTGTCCCACGTTTCACTTTTGTAGTAGTTTTTAACATATGTGACACTTGTAGGTATTCGGCCTTCTTGAAAAAAGCCTGGTTGTTATTTCATAAGGATACTTACCAAGTGCTCTGAGGTGTAACAGTCCATTAGCTTGAACGAGTAGAGTTGAGATATTTGGGCGGCTCTTAACGAGATCTTGAGTGCCGATAAGGGTTAATTGATGTGAGTATGAGGCAACGCTGGAATGAGGGGGGCGGGGGAAACTGGAGATCCCTGAGAAAACCTGCCGACCAGCGGCATCGTCGGGCACGATTACCACTTGCGCAAATTCGGTAGTGATCCTGCCGCGATTAAACACGGTTCGCCTTGGTGGGAGGCGAGCAGTCTAACCACTCAGTCACCGTGACCCCATTAGCTTGAACGAGAAAAAACGTCGAAAAATAATTCCATTACACACCACTTCCTCTCCATGTGTTTTCTTTGTATCAGTGTGGTGATGAATAACCGNCACAGCGACGATGATATGAAACTTGCGAGCCAACAACGTATACCAAGCAAATTCACTTAGCATGCCGACATGCAAATGAACTGATCGTACATCATTGCTGAGGCATACATAATCTTGCTATTCACTGTGTAATACACCTTACGACTCCCAGCGAAGAGTAAGGAAAGGGTAACAAATTTGAGCAAACATTTTGTAAACTGAAATTTGCCTCCGAAACCAGAACTCATTTCGCCTGTCCACATACACTGTTTGTTGACAGCTTCTCTTGTTCTATCGCCATAGCCTGGAGTGAAAGCAGTTCTTCTAAAGATGACGTCAAAGGATGGCCGCTAATTTCGTTGAACAGGGTGTAAAGCAAATTGCAAAAATTTGCACAGTTAAAATAAAAAAAATAATAACATTACCGACAAAATATTTTCCCCGTCACTTGTGACATGAAACAAGCGAACGTTTTCCGGCTTTGCTAACTACATGTACTACTTGACAATGAAAATGCCATTCGAGCGTGCTTAGTGTTGTTTTTCGCGTCTCCACTTTCTTTCCGAGGGAGGGGTTAGAGGTTTGCGTAAACATTTCTCCTCCATCCATACACCTGCATTCTCACAAATTTCTCAGCATCCCTAAACTTTCCCAACCCTTGACATCTCCCTCTTTACTATTTAATAATGGCGTTCGTTATGGAATATTAAAAATGTCGTGCTTATTATTTTAGCATGTAAATGCTTCTTTAAGCAGAGCATAATGGGAAATGTTGTGTTCAGTTTTAATAAAAAGAGCATTTTAAATATTGCTTTCCATTTCCTGCAAAAATATTCATAATTATGTTAAAAGGCGATTCTGCCTTGCAATAAACAATGAGTCGTGGAAATGTAAAATGATGTTAACTTCATTAACAGCTAGATAGTGCCGTCGTATTTATGCACTAAAACAACTTCAATACTCGCACGCGATTAAGAACTTCATCCTTAAAATTTCCAAAAAGTAGTCGCATGTCTGTCCCACGTTTCACTTTTGTAGTAGTTTTTAACATATGTGACACTTGTAGGTATTCGGCCTTCTTGAAAAAAGCCTGGTTGTTATTTCATAAGGATACTTACCAAGTGCTCTGAGGTGTAACAGTCCATTAGCTTGAACGAGTAGAGTTGAGATATTTGGGCGGCTCTTAACGAGATCTTGAGTGCCGATGAGGGTTAATTGATGTGAGTATGAGGCAACGCTGGAATGAGGGGGCGGGGGAAACTGGAGATCCCTGAGAAAACCCGCCGACCAGCGGCATCGTCGGGCACGATTACCACTTGCGCAAATTCGGTAGTGATCCTGCCGCGATTAAACACGGTTCGCCTTGGTGGGAGGCGAGCAGTCTAACCACTCAGTCACCGTGACCCCATTAGTTTGAACGAGAAAGAGCGTCGAAAAATAATTCCATTACACACCACTTCCTCTCCATGTGTTTTCTTTGTATCAGTGTGGTGATGAATAACCGNCGTCGAAAAATAATTCCATTACACACCACTTCCTCTCCATGTGTTTTCTTTGTATCAGTGTGGTGATGAATAACCGTAAATGAATCACTTTAATATAAACTATACTGCATGTCTCAGGTGAATATGGTGTACACTTGAAGCCAGAAGATATATTTTCTATTTACATTGAAATGTACACAAATTTTTTTTTAGAGTATTATGGTAACCTGTTGGTTATGAAAAGTGTAATCTCACAGCCATGGATGGCTTCTGGTGTTTTAGTGATAAGCCGCACGTGATGTAATTACAGTAAGTTAGCCAAGAATAGCCGCTAGTGCATCGAGAACATCTGAGCAGAAATTTTTTACTTCCCCCCTCCCCCCTCTTTTTTACAATAATGAGGGAAAACAACCAAATTACCATGATACTGAAAATAAAATACAAAATTTAGTATTCAAATCCAAAACCAATAAAANGAGGGAAAACAACCAAATTACCATGATACTGAAAATAAAATACAAAATTTAGTATTCAAATCCAAAACCAATAAAATATTATGCATCCTTACTGTCCCACACATGTACTGTTACGCAAAAAAAAAAAATTTTTTTCAAGAAACTTACTTGTGTACAATGTAGATAATAAATAAAAAATCAAACCATTATATAGATATATACACANTTTTTTTCAAGAAACTTACTTGTGTACAATGTAGATAATAAATAAAAAATCAAACCATTATATAGATATATACACACCTAAAAACGTGAACGCTGCACTTTCAGTAAAACTAGGTTTAAAAAAAGTATGTTTGGTGCCGAATGCACATGAATAAACATGACTTTGAAAATTATTATTTTCTACATGTTGACTCTAGTCCTTGGGAGCTCCTAAATTTCAAGGATCGCCGTTCAGCTTTCCGGTATTGCCTGTGGACAAAAATTTCAATATTTTTTGTGCTCTGCATTATTACAAATTTCCGAGAATCAACGGATATTTGACAGAAAATATGCAATTTGTAAACGGGAACCAAGTTCGTAATAATAAGTATTACGAATATAATAAATCCCTCTCCGAGAGGTTCAAACGTTGCTGAAGCAACATGAGCAATTGCCACTGCTGTAATTAGGAAACACTGCTTACTTCAGAAACCAGAACATTCACACAAGGTACCTTAAACAGCTGAAATGTGAAAGGTTGCTGTGAACTGTCTGTAACGTGCGACACTAAAGAGGAGTCATCACAGGCAGAAAGTTTGTACTTGGACTCGGTGACGAACCACGAGCCACGTCTTGCCTTTCGTCTGCGGATATCATGTTTCATGCTGCCAACACTGGAGTGTACGTCGGCCTACGTCGCTTCCTTTCTTCTCTGCCTCGCATCTTGTTTCTCCCTCATTAGAGACGCTTTCCGTTAATCGTCCAGAGTGGTGTGCAACCATTTCGTAATAATTATTCTAAGAAAATATTGGGATAACAGCGTTGAATNCGTTAATCGTCCAGAGTGGTGTGCAACCATTTCGTAATAATTATTCTAAGAAAATATTGGGATAACAGCGTTGAAAAGAGCAAGAAAGCTTTTTAAAAAGAATAAAGTTATGCTTCTAAAAAGTCAAAATAAAAAAAGAAAAGAATGAAAATTAGCTAAAATAAGTCCAATATTCAACACAAATTGCTAATTCCGTTTAAAATGAAAGTTATTTACAAGTAAAATTTTTGTATTTTCACTGCGGTCATCAACGANACAAATTGCTAATTCCGTTTAAAATGAAAGTTATTTACAAGTAAAATTTTTGTATTTTCACTGCGGTCATCAACGATTTTTTTTATAGGTAAGGAGGCTGAAAAGTGTTCATGCTCGAAGTATAATGCACACTGTCGCGCAAGTCGGGTGAGTGTGCAGTGTATTTTCAGAAGCTATGATGAATCCTCCTAAGGCCATGTAACAAAGTTCAAAACGGAAGGAAAATAGACATGTGCGTCAATTAAACATAGGTACATTTTTCCGAAGGTCCTATACATAACCACCGGCAGAATAACAAAAGCCGAACTCCATGTTTCGCGCGCTGTTCTCCTACGCGACAGGTTGTGGATTCATGCCCAGGGTAAAGAGTGAGTGAGTGAAGAGAGCTGGGTGGCTCTTAACATCGACGTCTTGAAACCCGACGAGGGTGAAGCGAGGTGAGTATCGAGCAGCGCCGGAATGCAAGGGCGGGGGAAACAGGAGATCCCCGAGAAAACNGGTGAAGCGAGGTGAGTATCGAGCAGCGCCGGAATGCAAGGGCGGGGGAAACAGGAGATCCCCGAGAAAACCCGCCGACCAGCGTATCGTCCGGCACGATGCCAACATGCAAACATCTGGGAGCAATTACGCTGGGAATCGAGCCCGGTTCACCTAGGTGGGAGGTGAGTAGTCTAACCACTACACCACCGCGGCCCCTCCAGGGTACAGCCACTACGTGAATTTTTATTTATCTTATTACGTTATGGTTTCGTCCGCTGGTCAGGGAAAGTACAATTAGTTCCGTAATTAGTTCAATTATGTCAATGAAAAAATCTGTAAAAGTAGATAAGAGGGTTGCTCCGTGAATTATTCAGTTCTTGTTCAAACATTTTAATTTTTATACGGATTATTTATTTTAAGGGACATGTGTTTTTGACAAAGGGCAAGTTTTCATGCATTAAGAGATTTGTTTCGTACATTTATAGCTCAGAGAACCCAAGGCAAGCCCGGGAATAGTCTAGAGTGACCTTTAAATGCAGCAGACATTAAATCTGTAGGAGATTTAGGCATTTAATAAAAGAACAGCACGTGTAGTGTCCATTTTTAACGATGACATGCGGGTTATTCTTGCTGTTACATTTCCGAAAGTTTACGAGAAACCTTTTGACAGCATTTCTTCAAGGTTATCCTCGATCTTTCACTTTGTATTTCGCGAATATTTTTACTCCCCTGGAATGGTCAGTCTCTCTCTTTGACTTGACCTTAATTTTCCTACAAACTTTCTGTTTCACCGATTGGACTATATGTTGCAGCAGTGACTGAAATTACAACAGGAACGCATTTATGCATTCCATCTGGTTTTCATGCGTTTACATATCCTCTCTCTCTCTCTCTCTCCATATATATATATATATATATATATATAAACTCACTCTCTCTTCAGGTGCCAGATAATTAAAAGTCTCACTTCCAGCTTACCCCAAGTCTTCCGAGTCATTTACTGAGCATGTCTTGACGAATATTATCTTCTATAAAAATGAATAACTATTAAATTAATTTGATTATAATAAAAGTTATTTAATGTGAAGTGAAAATTCCTTTGAACTTAACAGTGTCATTTAATCAACTCATCTTCTCTTTCCATTAATTAAGAGTTAAATATTCATGTTCAGACAAGGGTTTTAAACAACTTTTAGGACTGACAAACAAAGTATTGGTTTAATCACAGTTTAAATTTTAATAATAACAAATTGTTCGATAGTGCACTACGCTCATAGTACTTATTGANTATTGGTTTAATCACAGTTTAAATTTTAATAATAACAAATTGTTCGATAGTGCACTACGCTCATAGTACTTATTGATAAGACTGCATAGCATATTTGGACTTTCGCATTACCGATGATAAATAAACATATACAGTTTCTTTATAATTCAAACAATTCTGTAATAACTGTAAAAATATGTACCACACGGCCCTCTAGCATTCGTTAGAAAAATTGTAACATTTAATAACACAATTAGTGCAAAACGAGGTCATAAACGAGGTTTATAGGCTACTTTACTTAAATGTTGGGGCCCCATATTCAGTAGTTTTCTTTTTATACAACACATTACTTCCCTAGGGCCACTGACAAGCAATCCTAAAAAGAGCAGCCAAATTTTGTAGCCATCGTCATCTTTATTTTATTTTGAACATATAGGCTATTGTGGATCTTAATGTGACGGGCGTGGAGTTGAAGAGATGATAAATCCAGTGGAATTTGCGTGGAATGGATGCGTAAAATCATCTCAGTACAACCAGTCAAAATAAAACCTTATGAACCTCTGGTATGTACGGTACGGCAAGATCATCGGTGTCGTTTGGAATTTGATGCAAATATTGCTTACAAGTCTTTGAAGTGCGTATAGTTTCTCAGTGGTTTCCTCTCTGCCGAGAAAATGTAGCATCTCGTATAAAATTGTGTGTTGTCAGTACTTGTCTTCACATGANCAGTGGTTTCCTCTCTGCCGAGAAAATGTAGCATCTCGTATAAAATTGTGTGTTGTCAGTACTTGTCTTCACATGAGATTGGGACGTTCACAATTCGATTTGATTTCTTGGAAGAATTTGACCAGTGAACAGTCAAGTTCTACGCTTTGGCCNGATTGGGACGTTCACAATTCGATTTGATTTCTTGGAAGAATTTGACCAGTGAACAGTCAAGTTCTACGCTTTGGCCGGTGACTTTTCATCTAAATTATTTTGTAACGACAGAAATTAATACAATATTATGTTTTCCCTTCTGTCTCCTATGTGGGAAGCGAGTAGCCTAACCACACTACCGCGGCCCCATCTGAGCACTTTTGAAAAATATTGCTATGTCATGTTGTTTGCAATCAGTGAAATATTTTATTTATGTTATGTATATTTTATTAAGAACTCCGTGATAGACATATGGCTAAGGAATACAGGTGGGCCACAGTTAACACATGGAGCGGGATGGCTGACGTCAGTAATTTTCTGGCATGTTTGTCGACAATTGAAACCATATAAATAGCATCACGACAAGTTTAAATAAATCACACCTGTATATACCACATTAGGCAATTTACACTGAAGAGCCAAAAAAAAAAAACTGGTACACCTGCCTAATATCGTGTAGGCCCCCCGCGCGCACGCAGAAGTGCCGCAAGACGACTTGGCATGGACTTGACTAATGTCTGAAGGTATGCAGGAAACAATTCACACCATGAATCCTGCAGGGCACTCCATAAATCACTAGGAGTGCGAGGCGGTGGAGATCTCTTCTGAACAGCACGTTGCAAGGCATCCCATATATGCTCAATAATGTTCACGTCTGGTGATTAAGGTGGCCAATGGAAGTGTCTAAAGTCATAAGAGTGTTCCTGGAGCCACTCGGTAGAAACTCTCGAAGTGTGGGGTGTCGCATTGTCCTGCTGGAATTGTTCACATCCGTCGGAATGCACAATGGACTTGAATAGGTGCAGGTGATCGGACAGGATGCTTACGTACCTGTCACCTGTCAGAGTCGTATCTAGACGTANGGAAGTGTCTTAAGTCATAAGAGTGTTCCTGGAGCCACTCGGTAGAAACTCTCGAAGTGTGGGGTGTCGCATTGTCCTGCTGGAATTGTTCACATCCGTCGGAATGCACAATGGACTTGAATAGGTGCAGGTGATCGGACAGGATGCTTACGTACCTGTCACCTGTCAGAGTCGTATCTAGACGTATCAGGGGTCCCATTTCACGCCAACTGCAAACGCCCCATGCCATGACAGAGCCTCCACCAGCTTGAACAGTCCCGTTTTTACATGTAGGGTCCATGGATTCATGAGGATGTCTCCATCCACATGATACAATTAGAAACGAGACTCGTCAGACCAGGCAACGTGATTCCAGTCATCAACAGCCCATTGGTGGTGTTGGCGGGCCCAGGCGAGGCGTAAAGCTTTGTGTCGTGCAGTCAACAACGGTACGCGAGTGGGCGTTTGGCTCCGAAAGCCCATATCAATGGTGGTCCATTGACTAGTTCGCACGCTGGCACTTGTTGATGCCCCAGCATTGAAATCTGCGCCAATTTGAGAAAGGGATGCAAGTCTGTCACGTTTAATGATTCTCGTCAGTCATCGTTTGTCCCGTTCGTTCACGATATTTTTGCGGCCGCAGCGATGTCGAAGATTTGATGTTTTACCGGATTCCCGATATTCACGGTACACTCGTGAAATGGTCGTACGCGAAAATTCAAATTTTATCACTACCTCGGACATGCTATGTCCCATCTCTCGTGCGCCGACTATAACACCACGTTCAAACTCACTTAAATCTGGATAACCTGCTATTGTAGCAGCAGTAACTGATCTAGAAACTTTGCCAGACGCTTGTTGTCTTATATAGGCGCTGCGGACCGCATCGCGTTACTCTGATTAGTTCTATACCTCTGTTATTTGCATACGCACGCCTATACCAGTATTTTGGCTCTCCAGTGTAAATATTTTATTCAAATTGATAGTGATTTATTTAAAAAATAAAAACACCAATCTTAGAAATGTGAATTTTTCTTGAAATTGAGTTAGGGACTACACTTGGCTTGAAGTTACTTAAACTGAAGTGGTTTAATAAATGCACGAAATTGTATGACCATCGATATCATTTTACTAATTAACGTCCCCAATACAGTGGGGCACGCTTGCAAATATCTCAAACGAAATCACTGTTCTCGCTATTATTTCGGCAGCCATGATCCAGTTAACTGACAGCTNACCTAACAGTGGGACACGCTTGCAAATATCTCAAACGAAATCACTGTTCTCGCTATTATTTCGGCAGCCATGATCCAGTTAACTGACAGCTTACATGAACTCTCCATTATTTCCTTGTATACTCTATTCACTGTTACTTTACATTTTTTTAAAACCAAAATTGGAAAAATCCCCCCTAGGTTTAAAATGTCTGTTTATGTTTTAAACAAATCATATACATCAAACGTTTAGTAATGTTATTAACATTTAAGTGTTCTAATTTTGATTGTACGAATATTTTACTTGTATATTGTCTGTTAATTATAAAGTTTGTTTTGGAATCAATATGAAACAAAAACGGCGAGAGCGATGCTGAGTTGGTAGTCCAATAGTAAGTAATAGTTTTCACGTAGAATATTACTGAATTGAGTTCTAATACGCTATTTGTAAAGTACATCTCTTACTTAAATTTTTATATTTTCGTGTATTAATGGTAGAAACAGATTTCTTTGTTGGTATTAAATATATTTACCTTGTTTCTGTCTGATCAGCGAAAAATACAGTGCGTAGGCCTTAATCTCTTTGCATATATTTTCCACAAAAAAAAAGTAGTTNTCTGTCTGATCAGCGAAAAATACAGTGCGTAGGCCTTAATCTCTTTGCATATATTTTCCACAAAAAAAAAGTAGTTTTTTTTTTTACCTGAACTTGCTTTCCTATTCGCATTTGTTAAGTTGCTCAGCGCTCCCAGAAGGATCGGTTTCACCATATAGTACACTATAAAAATTAATAACATGTCTAAATTCGTAATCCATATTTAAAACGTGATTTTGATGTCAAAATACTTATTAAATTTGTATTCAGATGTAATGATGGGGCGGTTACTACTTCAAAGTTGGCAAAGTTGTTGACATGAATAATTGCTCGATGATCAAGCCTTGATCACTAGTGTTATTTTTTTGGTGAAAAATACTTACCATTTTCAAATAAAGTTCTACGCGTTCTTCCATACTACCTAATTAAGTGGTAAAGTTGTGATAAAAGTTTTGTTTTTTACTTTATGTGTAAAGATATTTGAACGTGTGTGGGTTTTGAAGTGAAGTTCTAATGAAATGGCCGTTCCTGAATCCTTGCATTAATAAGGTGCGTGAAGGCGAGTTTGGGACTTACGAAGTTTGTTTCCAGCGGTGAATGACGTTAATGAGTTGTTGTTATTTAAATACGCCTGTTTAAAACTTTGTATGTAACTTTCCTCTAGGTGTTTGAAATACATTTACGTAAGGTGCTTAGACGTTTCAGTGAATTGAATATTTTCCAAAGCCCATATAAATTTCTCAAACGTGCCGAAACCCAGTCAGAAAGAAAAAATTATTACAACAATGCATTATGAGAAAGTATAAGAGAAATAAATATTTGGTGCATACACGATTGCCACAAGAACCACTTCCGAAGGTAGCACAAACCAAACTATATTTTATTTCTTGTCTGTTCCTTATATAAATATGCAAAGTTTTTACGTATATTTGTTTATACCTTTACCATAAGCGTCCTTGAAGCGTTTTAGGAGTGCTGGCCGTTCTACATTCAAGCCAACATAACCTTCAGAACAGATGTCGATGACTGCTTAAAAATCCTAACAAGCGATAGTCCTATCTGTTCGGTGAACTTTTATGTTAGTGCAAGAAAACTGTACAATGTACAACTAAAATAAAAACTTTAAAATACTAAAATATTTCCCTCCCGTATTTTTAATGGAAGCATGTATCTCCTATTCAAGTGCTGGTCTATATCGNTTAAAATACTAAAATATTTCCCTCCCGTATTTTTAATGGAAGCATGTATCTCCTATTCAAGTGCTGGTCTATATCGCACAATTGCGAGACATACTGTAACTCCTTACGCCTGAGATCGAACTTTATAGAATATTGGATACGAGTTGGTGAATGACGGCAGCCACAGTAGCGGACAAACATAATGAGAATCTGTTCTTCCTTGCGCATCACGTAAATATAAGCAAATGTTCTTACTGACTTTAGTAGTCCATACTATGCTACAACTAATAGTAAAGGGAATCACTATGATGTGATGTTTCTACAAGGAGATAAGCTACTCTTTTTCTCTCTCTTGACTATATTGTAAACATTCTAAACAAGTAACATACGCATAGTTTTGTACGTGTCCTGGGGTGTAAATGCATGCCGGGGTTATGACTGTGCAAAGTAGTCTAATCCTAAATGTTTACAGATCTCTAAGGAATACGCATTAACAAATACTAACGTCAAATATATCTAAAAGTGTATTTATTGACGAAAAGGTGAAACTAAACGTTTATCCGTTTATCCAAATAAAGGATCTAAAATTAAATTTTCTGTGCGGATGCGCAATTCAAATATTTACCCATACAATTCGGTAATTTAAGTAAAGAATTTTTTCTATCATATAAATATGCAACACTGTTCAATGCCGCTTGAAATACGTCCAAAATCGTAGGAACTTAAAGTTTGTCTCTTTGAAGGACTGCTAGGAAAGTGTTCATCAGAGGATTCTTTCTTTAAAAACTATCGTTTCGTGCTTATTGCACGTTAAGTGTATCTTTGTGACTGCAGTCTTGAGTTGTGCTCGTACTTCACTCCACATTTCATGTAATTGACTTTCTTAAAATGATGCATATGCAACAACACAACGGTACAGTGTCTCCGCTACTGCAACACACCGCGACCCAAGATCCANTCTTAAAATGATGCATATGCAACAACACAACGGTACAGTGTCTCCGCTACTGCAACACACCGCGACCCAAGATCCATGTGACTTTTTATCACAAACGACGGCCATTCATATGTGCATGCATGTGATAGTTTTAGGAGGGGGTAAACACCACAACTATACACATCCATGCAAGACGGGGAAGGAGGAATAACACATGCGGCAAGTTTTCATCAAACACATTTATTTATCAGGGAGGATCACTGCAGGGCCTGTTGTTCTGTAGGCAGGCTGAGTGTACACAGGTACGGTTCATTCCCGTCGACTATAGCTATNATCACTGCAGGGCCTGTTGTTCTGTAGGCAGGCTGAGTGTACACAGGTACGGTTCATTCCCGTCGACTATAGCTATCTGGGTCAGTTGCGGGGTTTTGGAAGGGAGGGGGAGTGTTCGGAAAGGGGTTGGGGGGATGATGGCTACCCCTGGGCGGTTATGTTACGTGTCCAGAGTGAACCGCTAGCAGTCAACAGCACACCAACACGCAACGAATTACCTTACGAACCCATAGTCTGGCCCACGACGATGATCAAGACAATGAACACGGCGAGGAGCACCAGGATGCAACATATCGCTACGGCCATCATGGTGAAGGGACGCGGAGTGGCGCCGCGTGTCGCGACGCCTGGGCGACTGGCTAGTAGCGCTCCCCCGCGGCCGTGCTTGCCTACCCTTCATCCCCCCACCAACACCCCTAACCTCCTCGTTGCCATAGGGATGAAATATTGATTTCTCTCTCTCTTCCACCCCCTGTGCCCCTTGTAAACGTGGCCCTCTCACCCTGGCTCTACACTCGCGGCACTGCGTAGTCGAACCGATCGTCTGGATTCACATGAACGCCGCCCCCTACCGCACCCCTCCAAAAACCGCGCGCACCATACAATTCTTCCTCTTCCGCCGCGTCAAAGTCGAGCACTCGCATTATCGCAGGCGGGGCGCGGCCGCACGCAAGCCAGAGAGCGCGTCCGTCACTTGCCGCGCGCGTTCCTGCCAACCCCCACAGCGAGAAGCCTTAGCTCCAGGCTGCTTAAGCCGATTTACACGATACCTGCTGCCATACTTGGTCTTGTGCAAACTTCTACGAGGCCTGGTGCACGAGCCGGTATACCAGCCGCTGTTTGAGCCGCCTTGGATGATTAATATTACACGACAGCAGTTCGCGTACCAGCATTCGACACACTTTTGTTTGGAATGGAAAAGATAGTAAAATTGTTTCTCGAAGAGGATAACCTTAATCATTAGTCAGGTAACGACGAAAGTTTCAGGGCACTAAACAGACTCCGTGTTATTCAAAACTGGAGTGTTAACACATATGTAAGCAGTTCACACAAAACAAAAATGTTCTAATAACTTAAGGTAAAATGATCTGGATCGGGTCATAAAAAGCAAATAACAATAATGTAATTTGAAAATTTTATATATTATATATAATTTGCATCCACTCGAGTAATTTAATACAGTGATATTTTTAGGGAATGAGACCATATATCAAGCACAGCAACTGACCCTATTCGCCCGACGTTAATGACGAATAGGGTCACCGAATACGGTGAATCGGATCAGCAGCAAACACTGGAAAATAATAATAGAAATGAAATAAGATGNCGAATAGGGTCACCGAATACGGTGAATCGGATCAGCAGCAAACACTGGAAAATAATAATAGAAATGAAATAAGATGTTTAATATTTTTTAAAGTTATTTTTAATCATTTGAAAAAAACTTTTATCAACCCTATTGTTTGCACTACCACACCACGAGCGGCATGCCATTGAAGGCATGAAAATGGTACACCTTACGTCTTAGCTGCTGCCAGTTTNGCATGCCATTGAAGGCATGAAAATGGTACACCTTACGTCTTAGCTGCTGCCAGTTTACTGGGAAGCCTGCTTGTTATTCACGGCCTCCATTGCATTTTACATATTCTCCTCGTTCCAAGTTTGCTGTATTTGCCCATCTGTTAACGTAAAAAAATACCCCGTATTTCACACAATAAAGGATGTCCAAATGGGTGACCATATTCGTCCTAGGAACACTGACCCGATTCATTTGATCGACACTTTACGTTAAAAAAAAATCATTTAGACACACTGATTGTTGATGAAACGAAAATACGTTTAAATACGTTACTGTATGTGTTACTTCCGTGCATGATTCGCTGAACTTAATTGTTGCAATTGGTATTATTTACCTGCGAAATAAAAACTACGAAAATTAAAAAACAGTGAAATAAACAGACGTATGATTTATAACCTGCACAAAAGAGCNCTGCGAAATAAAAACTACGAAAATTAAAAAACAGTGAAATAAACAGACGTATGATTTATAACCTGCACAAAAGAGCGAGACTGAAAAACAGTGGTGCGCGTCACTTAGCAAACCATTTCACCATCTTACGGTTCAGCCTTTCAAAGCTTGATAGTAGCACTATCATATCGCCTCTTCAATTACTGGTAAAAGCGTGAAATACAGGAATAACCCAATTCAGCCACTGACCACGCTGACCCGATTCAGACCGTTTTACAGAGATAAGACATAACACATTTACATACTTTTTAGAAGTTTAAAGTGTATTTAATGTACCAAGAGCTAAGCACTGCTAAACGTTCGGCTTCCAGATAGTAAACTACTGTAAACAGACCTCACGTGGATTAGCATTGGGTGAGTGAAGAGATTTAGACGGCTCTTAATAGTGAGGTCTTGAGAGGCGATGAGGGTGATTGAGGTGAGTATGGAGTGGCGCCGGAATGAAAGGGTGGGGGAAACGGGAGATCCCGAGAAAGCCCGCCGACCAGCGGCATCGTCCAGCACGATTCCCAGTTGCGAAAATCCGGTGACCCGGACGAGGATTGAACCCGGTTTGCCTTGGTGGGAGGTGAGCATGCTAACCGATCAGTCACCGTGTCCCCTGATTAGCAAAACCGGTACATCCTTTGACAACGAGAGCCCTAAAGCCAGTAAATGGAAGTAAGAATTGCAGACAAGAAAAATATGGCAACATTCATTCCAACTGACAAAAAAATACATAACCGACATTTAAACCGCATTGATAAATTGTCCGGTAATATATTGGAAAACTCTTCTTCTTAAAAAAAATTATCTCAAAAAATATTTCGTATATTTTGAAAGAAAGCAGCTACAGTGAAAGCAAATATATTATGAAACTTTTAATAGCAACTTTACGTGCAAGAAGAAAATAACAAACAATTTTAGTGGAAAGCAATTATGTTTATACAGCCCATTAACGGTTACTCCCAACTTTTCTGAAGCCCTGCTAAAGTTCCACTTTCAGGATATTTCTCCGCCTCGTGCACACAAAGCTTAACCAAGTCTTGTGAATTACACCAAAGGTAGAGCGCACTGCATTCTTGCGTAATCTTTGTAATAATATTTTGCATGAGAACTATTTCTTNGAATTACACCAAAGGTAGAGCGCACTGCATTCTTGCGTAATCTTTGTAATAATATTTTGCATGAGAACTATTTCTTACTGAGCATTGCCAACGCACCTATTTTCTCAGTTTTATATATATTAATTACAAATAAATGTTACAATTTATAATTAAAATATTGGTAGGATTTCAATTTAATAGGAAAATATATTCTTATGTTAACTCACTTGTGATCAACGACATATTAATGAAACAATCAAGCGCATCATACATGGGATGATTTTTAAAAGGTTTGATTCAAAAAGTGTGGAGAAACCGCGAATAGACTACATAAATATTGAAACGTATTGCTTTCACTTAATTCCTTAAAAAAACTAATAATTCTCGAACGTGTGTCATAGCTCTAATGATTTCGACACGAAATTATAGATAGCTGTATGCCANGAATTACACCAAAGGTAGAGCGCACTGCATTCTTGCGTAATCTTTGTAATAATATTTTGCATGAGAACTATTTCTGACTGAGCATTGCCAACGCACCTATTTTCTCAGTTTTATATATATTAATTACAAATAAATGTTACAATTTATAATTAAAATATTGGTAGGATTTCAATTTAATAGGAAAATATATTCTTATGTTAACTCACTTGTGATAAACGACATATTAATGAAACAATCAAGCGCATCATACATGGGATGATTTTTAAAAGGTTTGATTCAAAAAGTGTGGAGAAACCGCGAATAGACTACATAAATATTGAAACGTATTGCTTTCACTTAATTCCTTAAAAAAAACTAATAATTCTCGAACGTGTGTCATAGCTCTAATGATTTCGACACGAAATTATAGATAGCTGTATGCCATTATCAGTAATGTGAGCACTTTTGAGAGCCCTGTTTAATTTATATTTTCAGCACATTTGTATCTTCCGCCTCGTGAAATATAAACAATGCCACGTGCTTTACTTTTCGCACGCAGTGATTAGATTTCAATGCTCGGAATATTATAGTCAACTGTATCTACTAACTATATACACGTGTGATAGATATAACTAAATTATGTACTGGAAATGCCTGAAAATTAAAAGTGGTTATTTGTCTCTATACGACAAATTTGCCGTATATTCTACTATCCCGAGGCACCCAGAAGAATTTTTTGTTCATATTCATATCAGCTGAAACAGTTAGAGACATCAACTATCAGGGTAAGAATTTTCTCTCCTCGTATGGACACGTCGCCGGGAAGTTTGAGTGTGAACTGAATTTTCTTCCATCGTAGACACAAAACGCTCGTATATAAAATCCTCTCAATTATTTCTCTAATTAGCACGTCGAAAAACAGTCGTGTAGCAGAAGTAAAATTACAAAAAAAAAATTTTTTTTAACACTTGCAAATTACATCTGGGCAAATGTTTAACGTGCGAAACGCATTCAAAATGACGGGAACTATCACCTAATTACAGTACAAATAGTACACTTGCCATGTCACCTCAAATACAATAAACGACTGGGCAAGCACCCAGGAAAGTGTAGTCACGTGTTAAATGCACTTCAGAATATTTCGTTTTAAGTATGGCACATTTTACACTATCGTAAAGATTTATTCGAAAACGTTTGTCTTGCTTTTAATTTCCACCATTTTACAACGGTTAAGGCGACTCTGTAGCAAAATACTGCCTGTGAAACTAGTGTTTGTGCGTATACGCATAACTCAGTAAACAAATGTTCTAGGAGGAATAATACATTTTTCTAGGAAAGGTAAAAAAAAACATTTATCTACATGCGTCACTTTCTATTTTTAACCTACTAAATATAGTCTAAGAGGGGGAAAATATGTGACAATTATTAAAACTAGCAATTTTAAGGCATTCCTGGGGAGTTTTCTGAAGGTAGATCAGAAAAGTAAAAAAGTTGAATCTGTAGTTTGATCCATTAGCTTATATCGCGTGTATTGTTATCCCACTGTTACATATCTTATTTGAGAGAAATTCATTTTCCCGGGATTACATATCGCAGTGTTGGGACCGCAGGGGTGTAGTGGTTAGACTACTCGCCTCTCACCTAGGTGAACCGGGTTAGATTCCTGGCGGGGTCACCCCCGGATTTTCGCATGTGGAAATCGTGACGGACGATGCCGTTGGTCAATGGGTTTTCTCGGGGATCTCCAGTTTCCCCCTCTCTTGCATTCCGGCGCTGCTCCATACTCATCTCGTTTCGCCCTCATCAGCTCTCAAGGCCACGATGTTAAGAGTCACCCAAATTTCTTCACTCACTCATATCGCAGTGTTAGGAGCGCCCGCCGGAAAAACGTAGAGGCGTTAAACATTTTTTTTTCCTACGACACGTCAGTTTCTGTATCACTGGCCAAATGTATATTTATATATACAGTTGCCTCATACTCTTAGTGACCACGACTGGTGAAAGTCGATCTTTGCTCGTATTTGAAGACTAAGCCTAATCGGCGAGCGAAATGTCGTGGTTATGATGGGAGGAAGTGAAAACCAAGCATGATTCTTCTGTGGCAGTCTAATTTGACAGAAAAAAAATATTAAACTGTTATTTTCTTGTATCCCAGGAAGAGCAGTAAAAAAGTAATCACATTACTGCCTTAAAATAAAAAAAATATATCTCCAATAAAAGACGGAAAAAAGTCATCATGATACAAAGAAATTGAATTCTATGTGTTTACAGTGTTTACCTTTGTAGTTATTTCCTGTAACCTTTTTATCAAATGAAAGAGTACAGTCAACTTTAACTTTCAAATCAGAGAAACTGATATAAAAAGCGTTTATATTTACGTGGTACGAAAGGATACTGAATGGAGTGAAAGTAAAATACTAGTCCTGCATTCCGTAAGTGCTATATTTACCGAAAGCTATACACACACACACATACATATATATATATATATATATATATACAACGTACGCCTCTTTCACCATCGTTAACACAAGTCGTTTCTCAGCGCTGCTATGGCACACGTATTCCGACGGTACATAGACCCAGCGGGTAACCTCCAGTGACGTGTGACGTCCGTGTTGCCTGCCTTCCAGGCTGTCAAAAGGCGCCTCTTGATGATTAACGCGCCGTTCCCCTGTGGACTATGTGGCTGCAATTGTCTCACTTCGGAGACCTTTGGTAACGGTGATATTGGATATTTTTGTTGTCACACACGCATTTATTATTTGTTGGGAACACTACTTTACTGCACGAATTACGGTGGTGTCCCCTGTTCTTTCAATGATTTGGTTTGATAAGTCACAATTCCTCCGGCACTCTTGAGTCCCTATCCGTGGAAACGGCAAACAGACTGGTGTAATGTCATCTGCTATTGTTTTAATTTTATTGTAAACAGAAGCATTCCTTAGCACTATTTCTATGTGCCTCTTTCTGGAATCACCCCCTCCATTTGATAGTCGCAGCAGTGTGTTATTGGGTGTTGTGCGTGTTGCCCACCTGTATTATAGTGAAAGTATAACACGAATTCCTTGAAAACGGCTAGGCTTAGCGTATTTACACAGGACGAAATTTATCGTTCACAGCGACATGGGGCACATCATCTTTTAAATCCCCAGTATACTATTGCGTCTTAAATTAGGGTAATAACCGTGATTATGATATGAAATAATTTGATGACAGCGACAAGTGTTGTGGTGTTTGCAGATATTTGTACCTTTACACATTATTGGCTTATTGGCTTAGAGATGATTCTCAAGNGGAGATGATTCTTAAGAAATATCATATACAGCGGTGGTTGACTTTGAAATCTGTTAAAAATTTTCGTGAGATTGATATAAGGTAATCATTCAAAAATGGTCAAATTACTATTAAAAATCTGTGAGTTATATTTTACATAAAGCTGATTGTGCCACAAATACAATTCCATTGTTCACTTTTATTTACGCTGACGGATGGAGTTAATAAAATCATGTGAGCAGATTGCAGCACGTTTTCGAAAGATTGCTTATTTAGAAACAAAATAAAAAAAGCTATTGAGACCGATAACCCATCTCCAAGGAAATGCCTTAGGGATAAAACCTTAAAGAGTGCGTAGGTTCCTTTCAGTGTATCCTGTATCACCTGTGATACTACTAGATAAAACTGACTTCTTAAAAGATATTTCCTTTAAAATGCGTAAATGCTCAGCCGTGATACAATTTTTTTTTCTGCTGGGAACTCACTGGCTTGCCGTTAGACAGTATGGATGGGCGAATAGTAACGATTCGTTATTTAGTAATCGTTATTATGCTGGTTCCGAAGTACCAAGTACCGATTCTCGAAAATACTCGTTACTCTAGTATATTTTCACAAAGCTGTCTCGCAAAGATGCACAGTAAAAAAATAACGAGTTCTCCTCCAGCCAGTTTGACACCATATGGCTTAGATGGGGGAGGGAGGAAGAGGGGGTGATGGATGGCGGAAACGGGTGACTACAAACTGTTCGAGTGTTCAACTGTGAGTTTTTATGACCAACTGTTCGAGTCTGGAGGGCTGCCAGTCATCCCCACCCAAGCACTGCTGTAAAATATTATACCTCGTTTCCCCTTTTTTCTCGACGAATCATAGGAGAGAGCAGAAATGAAGGCGTTTCCTCCTCTTCTGAATCTGATGACCAACTGTTCGATTGTCCAACTGTTCGAGTCTGGTGGTATAGCAGCTATCCTGACTCTAGCATCGCTGTAAATTGTGACCCCTCCTTTCCATTCTCAGACGACCAATCATAGAAGAGATGCTAGAGTGTCCAACTGTTCGAGTGTCTAACAGTTCGAGTGTCAACGGTTCCAGTGTTCAACTGTTGGAGTGTCAAACTGTTCGAGTGTCAAACTGTTCGAATGTCCAACTGTTCGAGTGTCCAACTGTTCGAGTCTGGGGAGGTAGCAGATATGGCTGCAGCTATATTTCACTACCCTACTTTTGGCACTGAAAGAGATGTTCGAAGATGAGTAGATTCGCAACTGTTATACGGCCCAATTATAAAGCAATAATATTAAGTTTACTGCAAGTGTTGATGATTTTTTTNGTAGATTCGCAACTGTTATACGGCCCAATTATAAAGCAATAATATTAAGTTTACTGCAAGTGTTGATGATTTTTTAAATTAAGTTTCATTTTTCAAAAAAAAGTATGATGCAAAAATGTATTTCGCTTCATGTGAAGATTTACCATTTTAGATACTTGCAAAAAAACATCACATAATATATAATGCACTGTGGGTCGAACTTATGTTTGTTGGCTATGCAATACTTACTCCTAGCATATTTCTAGAATCCTCCTGAATTCATATGCCACGAGTAGATAGAAAAATGAACTTTGGCACAAGGGTATCAGGCATCTGATTCGAATTCAGGCACAATATTGTGGCCAGTGTCCAATAATGGCAGAGCGGAGTAAGAATTTTCCATTTTTTCTCCTCAAATTTTTTTTTCCCCCTTTAAAATGTTATGTATTTTCCTCTCAACCCACCAAAATATTCCTACTAGTTATTTTTTAAATACGTATTTTTGAGTTAAACAAACATTAAAATGGCATGGACTTGCAATATGCTTTGTTGACTCTTTTTTTCTGTTGAGTGTCTAAGAAGCTATCTTGATTCAAACTGCTGTCTTGTTTTCCATCCGCCATCTTGGTTTTTCGTTTGTCGATTGTTTCCGACTACCAAGTTTGTTTACATCATTTTTCATGACTGTGCAAAATTATTCTTTGAATTATTTTCACCCATAAAATGTGCTTACATCTTTCCCACAAGATTTATTCAATTACTTTTTGAGTCGCCGAAGATCTACCAACCGTTTAGTTTTTTTTTTTTTTAATTTATTTTGAGAACTATGTTTATTTATACATTTTCCTGCCAGGGGAGATAATTATTCACACCCGGAATTTTGTTTTCGTTTTGTCACTTGTTTAAATATTTTCCCGCCAAAGGCACTAATCTTCTAATTACTCGTCTTNCCGCCAAAGGCACTAATCTTCTAATTATTCGTCATCGGTCGATCCGCCACATTGTAATTGCTCTTTAAGTCGTCGAAGTTCCACTCACCACCTTGAAGAATAAGACCATCTGCAATTTTGTTTTCCTGATAGTAACATATCTGTAATATGTTAGTACAGAGCATTAAAAGTTATACATTAATGTTTAACGGAAGAGAAACTTAGTGTGTTTCTGCCTCCAGATATAATTGTTTGTGTCAGCTACAGAAAGCGTAACGCCTGTAGATAGGCAACCAGCGTATCACCTACCATTATGTTTTTCCCCTTTCGAGGAGGGAGGGGGGCTGGAGGGTGACAAGGCGCGCGAACCAGGTGCCCCAGGGATAATACCTGTCACTCAGCAGCTTAACGTTTTTGGAATCTCCACATAGTCCTGACTGTATTGGATTCTCTGGCACATCAGTCCACCAGAAGAGTTTTGCATCCTTTCGCCTGTCTGAAGATTATTTCACAAATATTTGTTGTTTCCTCATATTTCATATAACAGAGGTCATTCGGAGGCGATAAGCGATACGACTCTCTGCGTTTTATTGTATGTTGGCAGCACTGTTCTATTAATATTTTTAAAATGGCAAATTTATATTACTGCGTAATTTTACATTTCTAGCAATTTCAGTTTATTGAGCTGCGAACCTGTATAAACAAACTTTGTTGATGACCACATTACGAGTATAAAATTAAGAAATACNAAATTTATATTACTGCGTAATTTTACATTTCTAGCAATTTCAGTTTATTGAGCTGCGAACCTGTATAAACAAACTTGTTGATGACCACATTACGAGTATAAAATTAAGAAATACAAGTTCTGGTTATCACACAACGCGAATGCAAATGTGGAGTTTACGATATTCTGATAGGCATGTGACCGCTACACTTAGGGCCATGGAAACTTCCGACCCGCATATTGTTTCCAAGACGTAATGCAGTTCCCGATAAGCAGAAATGTGAATGATAATTGCGCCCCTGGACACATTTTCAGCTGCAAAGACCCACTAGTTAGCTTTGGCAGTTAGAAGTCGAACAATGTACAAGAGTGACAGGAGCGACGTTTGGCGTCCGAAATGCCTTAGTTGCGCAACCGCTACTATCGCAGACGACATGGATGACAAGAAGAGCTTGATTTTTTTTAGATTAATATCTGGGATGTATCAAACTATGACTACAGCGATATTTGAGTGCCATTGCCAGCTTCGCCAAAACAAAGAATCCATAAAATCCCCTTTTATTTACACTTTTGGTATTTATTACCTAGGTGTAGCCGCGTTCATGATCAGATGGGTGACATTAGTTAATTAACTAAAAAATACTAATAAAATATGTTATTTATGCTTTGATAACCAGGTACAAAAATCTAATACAGTTTGTATCGTCATTGTGTAACTATTCACTTTTATATTGCACAATTAAACATAATAGTAAATATATTGTTACATTAAATCAACTCCTATTACTACCTACAGAAATAGAAAAAAATGTCAATTATATACTAAAATGGGCAAAGCTAAAATTTTCAGATAAAATTCACTGTCTTTCACCAAAATAGATTAAACAATATCCTAGCATTACTGTAAGTTATTGCGACTGCCCTCGAGGTCAAACTCGCATGTGTGCCGCGCACTATTCTCCTCTGTTCTTCTCGCCTACTGACTACTTCACGAGAGTGTTTCGTTGACCGGAAGAGGGAAGGTAGTTGCATGGGTCCAGCGGCACACCGCCGATATGCAACAGTATTAAGCCTCTGACATCGCGTGAACAATTACAAAACACATTTTCTGTCAATTTTCTTCTGCTGTCATTGTTCTATTTATGCGTTTTCCTAAATTACGTCTCTTCATAACGAAAACCATTTTAACAATTACATTTCAAAGCATAATTATGCAAAGTATAAATGCTACAGGAAGTGCTTAGTTTAAATTAAAATTTCAAAATTTAGTACGTACTATCGGAACGTCGGTATTTTGCGGCAAAATAAATTAATGTATTTTTGGTACTGTCGTATCCTTGGTTAATTCGCAAAAATATAATTTTAGCTGCCTGGACTCTATTGTTATCTCTCTCTAGAACGACTCTTTTGATTTTTTATCCATATAATAATACTGGTATTGCTATTGTATTACATACAACTAAAGTGCATTAACGTGTTTTATTTCTCAAATTTATAGATAATCCCATAAATCTTTTTAAACTTGTTAAATTTGTCATCTTAATCTATATCCCGTTCATATGAAACAAATAAAGAATATTTCACTTATATCATTTTATTTTCTATTACTTAATTTTAATTCTTACAGGCAATTTGTCTTTAAAAGCCATTCTCATTGTTTTGTCAGCAGAAATTTTCAATTCCTAAGTGATTTTAAACATATTAAAAATATTTACTGCGTATAGCAGTTTTCTGCATTATCTTGGTCGCCAGTATAAAACAAATAAATTTAATATATATTTTTTGCGAAAGGAAAAAACATGATTTCCACGTTCTAAACATGATGACATAGATTTTAAAAAGTCCGAGAGGAAGGTTGTATCTTTGTCTTGTATCAAGATGGCGGAGAGAGAGTAGCACGNAGTTTTCTGCATTATCTTGGTCACCAGTATAAAACAAATAAATTTAATATATATTTTTTGCGAAAGGAAAAAACATGATTTCCACGTTCTAAACATGATGACATACATTTTAAAAAGTCCGAGAGGAAGGTTGTATCTTTGTCTTGTATCAAGATGGCGGAGAGAGAGTAGCACGCGCTCAGGTAGCTCCGGTAAGAAACATAAAACTGGCCTTTCAGTCGTAGCCATTTAATTATAAGAGCGCGTGTTTTAGGTCAGTGAATAACTCCCGCTGCCATTAAACGTATTACTCCTGTCGGTTTCGTGTTGCGAACACGTCAGTAAAAAAAACTTCTCCTTGATAGATCACCGTTTGTGGCGCCTAACGAACATGGATTACATGTCTGTCTTGTAAGGGTATTGGTTAATGAATGAAACACATAGTTCGATATATCCTTGTGCCTAAGGCTATCGCACACACCGCACACATGCCCGAAGGAATTGTTTAGTAATAGCTTGGCGAACTGTTTGTCTGCGCCAGAGTAGTGCGACGACGCTGCTGGTTGCCACAGCATTGAAGGGCCTGTGTTGGAGTCCATTGCGATCAAGGGGGAGTCATGAGTGGCCTCGTCAGCTTCATCTCGTTTTCGCAAATACATATCTTACATCCTCGGTCGTTTTGGTGGCACTACCGAGGGACCCGGCTGCGGTGNTGAGTGGCCTCGTCAGCTTCATCTCGTTTTCGCAAATACATATCTTACATCCTCGGTCGTTTTGGTGGCACTACCGAGGGACCCTGGTGATCCGATTCTCTTAATTGTTTCTTCCCTCTATACCTGCGGCATCGTTCTGCCGAAGTTAATTGCGGTTGTCGGTTTTGTGACGGATTTAGACTTGGATCCTTGCCTTCCTTTAGCGACATGACGCTGTTTCACGAGTTCAAAGCGCAGCTGCTTCGAAAATTTTCAGAGTAGATCAGTGGTTGTTGTGTTAAAAGGAGGGCCCTTCAAGTTCAAGCCCTTTCGAATGCGCTATCACTGGCGTCCGTGGCAGTTGTAGTTTCGGAGCCATAGCGCGCGAAATAATAAAAGTGCTGCAAGTTGCGCCGAAATTTGTCTCAAACTCGATGACGCACCACCGGAAGCGATAAGGCGAACGTTATAGAACAATGTATTTATAATGTGCGGGAAACCTTGCTGCGTCGATCGGTACATGTGCACCGTCCGGCGTGCGTACGACGAGGACTGAGTGGCGGGGCGAGGCGCGGTACACGTTTTCGTGACGGCTTTCCCCGAGCGTGCGGGAAAGGCATGTAATCCATGTCAAAAAAACTGTAAGGTTATCTGAGCACGCCATGATGCCCAAGGAAGTTTCGAAGAGGCTGGAAGAGTTCGAGCAGCGGGTGTGCCAACAGCTGAGGGAGCTACAGGATCGCCTCGCTTCTGTTGTGCAGGAGCGACCTAAATCAACAAACAGCCAAGACATCCGCAGAATGTAAAAATATGTCGCCACCTTCTCTGTTAAATTCCAGAAACAACTTGATACCATAAGTAATTAACTACAAGCCGTTTCCGACAGTGTTTTGCGCCAGGATGAGCGAATTGACGAGCTCGAACTGTACATTAGATGGGGACCTGTCTTCTTTTCCACGGCGTTGCCGAAAAACAAGGTGAAAATGTGACCGATGCAGTTCTCAAAATAATGAAAGAAACGACGGACATCAACATCGAACAAAGTGCTATCGACCGTGCACACAGAATACGCAAGCCAAACATATCTGCTGCCCAGACCGTCAAAGAAGGCAGAATACCGATCATTAAGTAATTTGTGTGTGTTACCAGTTCCGTTCCATGGTATTCCATGCTAAAAGAGCCCTGGAAAGCACGACCATAGTCATAACAGAATCGTTGTCGGCAGACGGACAGCGCGTCTTGAAATCCGCAAAAGAAACATTTGTTCCACGCCACTGTTGGACACGAGGTGGGAGAATTGTTGTTCTGCACGCGAACCGCCGTATTTACTTTTTCACTATGCGGGAACTTGTTAAGTAAATCCATCTACCGGTGGTAGCCATGTGCTAGAATTTCATTATGTTTAATTATGTGTGTAAGCTTGTATGTATGTGTGTGCGTGTGTGTGTTCTCAAGTCCTTCTACAGTATGTACATCACTACAGTCGCCCTGCATCTTTTTTATATTGAATACAATGGTAAGTCTTCCTCACATAGTTATAATTTAGTTAATTTTTATAATCCATGATCGACGATAGTAAAAGTAAGTTGGTAACACTGAGCCCCACTACAAAGTTTTTCCGAGAATCGTGCGCTTTACCTGTGATCAGTGAAGACTGTCCTTTCAGCTGCTCGTCCCCCCCTCCCACAACCTTTGCAACAACACAGTGCGACTCGCCAGTCACACTTCCTGCAGTTAATGGTACTCCTCCTGAACTCACGCTATCATAACAGTCGCATTAGTAATGGTTAGCTTGTCGCCACGTCTGGCCCAGCATTGACCAGTTTAGAGCAGTTTTCAGTCCTCTACATTTTCATGCAATATTAGTGTCGGAAACATGGCTTAAGGAGAGTCTCCCATCTTTGTTTGTTGACGTGCCGGGTTATAATTTATACAGAATTGATCGACAAGGTAACCAGGGCGGGGATGTGGGAGTTTATGTGCATATTGATATTACAGTTAAAACTATCTGCATCTCTCCTAGTCCTTACTGCGCAAAACCTGAGTATTTATTTCTGTTCTTATGATATCTACAATATATGTCTAGTGCTGCCATCTACGTCTGTCGTTAGCAGTTAAGATTTTTTTTTTTAATAAAATCAGTCGTTGCTCTGTCTTTGTACGATACGTTGTTTTATTTTAGGTTATGGGCCGTTCGCTCTACAAAACAAAAGTTTCGCGATTTTGTTGCTTTTAAGAAGTATTTTGCAGTTACGTTTAGCAAGTGTTAAAAGCAGATTACAAAAAGTGCGCGATTGAACTGTGACGTGACGGATTGTTGTATTTATCGGACTGAACAAGTTTAGTGCATCAGAAGGAACCTGCTGATGATGAACAACAAGAACCTGAGTCTATACAAAATAACTCTGAAAGTTCTATAGACAGTTTCCGATATGATGATGAGTCATATGTTCCCAGTGAATATGAAGATGCAGATAGCACACTGAAGGACGAAGAGCAGGAAAGCCAAAAGTGCCTACCCAAGCGGGTAAGGAAGGTTCCTGACAGATATGGGTTCTCTAATCTGTGTGTTGACGGTCAAACATATGATGATGCGGCTGGTCTGTCTCTGCACGACGCTTTAAGTGGGCCTGAAAAGGAGCAGTGGGAGGCGGCTATGAGAGAAGAGTTACAATGTTTCAAAGACAATGATGCGTGGGAGTTGAGTGATGCTCCAGAAGACGGTAGAGTTGTACAGTGCAAGTGGGTGCTTCGTAAAAAGTATGATAGTGAAAATAAAGTCCGTTTTCGTGCGCGTTTAGTGGCAAAAGGTTTTACGCAAGTTGAAGGTGTGGACTTTACAGAAACTTTTTCTCCGGTAGTGAGACATACAACGTTGAGATTACTTTTTGCATTGTCAGTACAACTAGGATTTAAAACTACGCATCTAGATGTTACAACTGCTTTTTTGAATGGTACTCTTGAAGAAACTATTTATATGCAGATACCAAAAGGTTTTTCAGAAAAAACAGAAAATGGCCAAGTGCTTAAATTAAAAAAGGCTATTTATGGGCTGAAACAGTCTTCAAGAGCTTGGTACAAAAAAGTAGATGAATGTTTGTTAAACATGGGTTATAATAAGTCTAAAATAGAACCATGTTTGTATACAAAAATGAAAAATCAGTTGAAAACTGTAGTCACATTATTTGTCGATGACTTTTTTATTTTCTCAAATGATATTAATGAGACTAATCATTTGAAGCATGTCCTAGCAAATCAGTTCAAAATAAAAGATTTAGGAGAAATAAAAAAATGTCTAGGTGTAAATGTTACTGTTGATAAATCTCAGCAAACAATAACATTAAGTCAAAGAGATTATATTGATCAGCTGCTGTATAAATTTAATATGAGTCAATGTAAACCAGTTCGGACTCCAATGGAGACTAAGTTGAATGTATCTAACAGTGAGCATTGTGTAGGTAATTTTCCTTATCAACAGATAATTGGATGTCTTATGTATTTAACGGTTTTGACCAGACCGGATATAGCATATACAGTTGGGTATTTAAGCCAATTCAATAATTGTTATTCTAAAGAACATTGTGCATATGTTAAGCGGTTATTGAGGTATTTAAAATGTACTAGAGATTTTGGTTTAAAGTATTCTGCTAATGGTAGTTCAATATTAGAAGGATTCGCTGATGCTGATTGGGCAGGAAATGTTATTGACAGGAGGTCATATACTGGAATTTGTTTTACTTTATCTGGTTGTGTAATATCTTGGGAAACAAAGAAACAGAAAACAGTTGCTTTGTCAAGTAGTGAGGCCGAGTACATGGCGATAACAGAAGCTTGTAAAGAGGCTGTTTATTTAAGAAATTTGCAATGTGAAATTACACAAAATATGTATACTATTGATCTGTTCAATGACAATCAGAGTGCACTAAAGTTAACTGTAAATCCAGTTTTTCATAAGAGAACCCAAAACATCGACATAAAATATCATTTCTGTAGAGAATGTGTGGCAAATAATGTTGTAAATGTTAAGTATTTGCCTACGGCTGAAATGCCTGCTGATTTGTTCACCAAAAGTTTATGTTCTGTTAAACATTATAAAATTTTAGATAAATTGGGTGTGCAAATTGTTTAATATAAGCGTATATATTGTTAGATATAGTGGGGGTGTTGTTATGATATCTACAATATATGTCTAGTGCTGCCATCTACGTCTGTCGTTAGCAGTTAAGATTTTTTTTTTAATAAAATCAGTCGTTGCTCTGTCTTTGTACGATACGTTGTTTTATTTTAATTTCTTTGATTAAATATTTCTACACAAAAATTATTGATTGCCGTTGTTTACAAACCCTCTATGATATAGTCCATGGACGACTTAGAAAACGACCTAATTGCGATACTTCCTAGTTACAATAACGTATTCATTATAGGTGATTTTAACACCGATCTCTTAACAGAATCACACGTCAAACATCGCTCCTTACTCATCTCTTCTCCTCGTGTAATCTAGCATAAGGTCCTCNTCTCTTAACAGAATCACACGTCAAACATCGCTCCTTACTCATCTCTTCTCCTCGTGTAATCTAGCATAAGGTCCTATTGAAGCCACCCACCATGCTAATAACGCGGACACTCTGCTTTGCCTTATATTCACGCCAAAATCTGACAAAGTCCTACACTGTGGACAAATCACTGCGCCAGGTTTATCTAACCACGACCTCATACATGTAACTTACTCACTTCGTACGCCAAAATGTTTACAGAAAATTATCACCTACAGAGATCTGAAAAGTATTGACATGCCGAAATTTATTAACAATGCTTCTGAAGTACAGTGGAGTGACATTGATTATTTGCAAACAGTTGATGACAAGCTTAATTATGTGAACTCCTTATTATACAAACTTATTGATAAGCACATTCCGAAACAAACAAAGCGGGTAACTCGTCCACCAGCACCATGGATGACCCAGGAAATTAAAGCTTTAATGGTTGATCGGGATAATGCTATTCGTAAATATGAATCTTCTAAGAGATAAAACTATATACATGTATTTATGAGATTCGAGAAATACCGTTTACTCAGAAATCGGTATACTCAAACCATTAGAACAGCTAAGATTGCGTGTAAAATTTAAAGACATTAAAAACTACAACCATAAAATCAATCAAAGTGCTAACAAACTTAATGCTCGTTTTATAACTCCATGTACCCGTATTAATCCTGAAACAAAAAACGAAACACATTGTCGTATATAAAAGCCCGCATCTGCTGTGTAGAGAAACGTTTTTACTTTAACGTCGTCACGCCTGTTGACGTTCTGAAAGCT
Source organism: Clitarchus hookeri (assembly GCA_002778355.1). Lineage (NCBI taxonomy): Eukaryota > Metazoa > Arthropoda > Insecta > Phasmatodea > Phasmatidae > Clitarchus > Clitarchus hookeri. The sequence continues at coordinate 116,736 of NQII01004429.1, forward strand.
ATCAGGCGAATTAAAACCAAGGCCGAGGGAAATGACAGAATTTCAATGACATGATAAATCTAGCCTTGCCATTTATCTTAGAAGCAAAAACTAAAACATGTTATTATTCGCTGGGCACAGGTAGCTTTCCAACTCAATGAAAATTGTCTTTAGCAATACCCATCTCGAAGACAAATAATCCTCAATGTGCCAGTGATTATAGACCCATAAGCATTCTTCCCACAATTTCCAAAGCCCTAGAATATATTGCACACCAACAGATAACAAGGTACATTATTGAAAATAACTTGATGGTCGACCATCAGTCTGGTTTCAGAAAGGGCTTTAGCACATGTACGGCTCTTCTTCAGGTTACTGATGACATAAAACATAACATGGATAATTGTTTGCTAACTATTTTGACACTATTAGATTTTAGCAAAGCATTCGATTCCGTTGACCATAAGTTATTACTTGCAAAGCTAATTTCATATTTTAATTTCCCAAAATATATTTATAATGGATTAAAAATTACGTATGTGGCCGTTATCAGAAAGTTGTCTGCGGAGAACAACAATCCGTTTGGCGCACAGTTAAAATTGTAATTCCCCAGGAATGCGTTCTGGGACCCCTACTATTTTATATTTTTATTAATGACC
>NQII01004429.1:117437-163255 GCA_002778355.1 Clitarchus hookeri
AAACATTGTAAATACCATCTTTATGCAGACGACTTTCAAATCCACCTGCCAGCTCATCCCGGTACTATTACGTCATCAATTGACACAACTAACCATGAATTGTCAAACATCTTAGAATGGTCAATAAAGCACGGGCTACTATTAACTCCTAAGAAATCCCAGAGCATTATTATTGGATCCATGAAGCTACTCATATCACCAAACGCACTAGCGCTCCTAATATAATGCTTGATGGCAAGCTTGACAAGCACCAAAACTGTCGCTTGNGATTTCTCTATCAAAGTCCGTAAAAAACCTAGGTGTAATATTAAGTGAAACTTTAACACAGAGGGAACATCTCACTTACATATTATGTAGACAAACAAATGTCACTTTACATTCATTAAGAAGGCATAAAAAAATTTTTCCGCGAAATAAATGAAGACTTTAACAGAATCATTAATAATTTCACGCCTTGTTTTTGCTGATATAGTCTTCAGTGACCTGCATGAAGATCTAGCTCAGAGAATTCAGCGAATACAAAACAACTGCGTACGTCTTATTTTTATTTTTAAAAATAAAGACCATATCACCAAATCCAGACATACTGTCTCATGGCTTGATTCAAAAAATTAATGATAATTGCACAAGATCTGCTTGTTAAAGAAATTATTCATATCAGGGTGTCCTCGATACCTTTTGTTTCGTTTCTTACAGCCATATACTTCAAACACTCGTTCTTTCGATCAACAAAAGCTTCTAGTACCAAAACACAACTCATTTTTCGCTTCATCTTGCATCGTCACCTCAACCAAACTCTCGAATTGCTTACCTCAGGAAGTAAGAGATGCAATTTCTATCACTAAATACAAAAAAATTATGCCAGAACAGCTTGGTCAGGTTATATATATTTAAATGAATGTTAAATATGGGTTTGATATAAACAATATTTATGGTAGAGGTTCCTCTTTTATAATACCTGTAACTTATTTGCTTTCTGCTTCATGCGACTGTAGTGATGTTTCTGATGCTAATGTTATTATGTAATTAATTAAATAATAATAATATTAATGTATGTAGGAGTGTGAATGAGCGTGTGTGAGTAAACGTTGCATTACTATTTTATGTATATTTTTAGATAACTGACATAATTTTATATGTATCAAACATAAAATGTCTTGTATTATTTATTTATTTTTTGTCTTTTTCCCAATGTTTAAATAGTTATTTGCTGTTATTTTCTTTCCTTCAGAAATCTTTAAACTAAATTGCAGTTTTAGAACTTTGCTAATCAATGTTATATTGTAGTTTATTTTTATATATAGTACAAATATATGTATGTAAATATATGTCATATTTGTATGTGGTTTTATGTATGTTGCTTTTATATGTTTCATATAACCTACTTTCTAATTTTATAGTAGACATTAAGTTATGTTTTATTTTTTATTTCTTTTATTCTCAAAAAATAAGTGTTATGTTTTATTATGTAAAGTGGTTAAGTGTAAGAGAACGTGTTAATACCTTAACTTCACCTCAAAAAATTAAGAAGTGTATTATTATTATTATTATAAATGACTAATGTCATTTGGTGATGGGAATATGTTCAGTTCGTTGACCGCTTATTTCCAGAAACACAGTGGTCCCAATATAAAGGTATTCATAGAAAAGGAGATATCAAAGTCACTTGATTAGTTCAAGAAAATTCTAGATGTGTTTCGTAATTTAATTCCTTTCTTTCTTCAATTGTCCTTTTTTGTTATAAAGAGATCTGCATTGAATTACTGTTCTATATTCGTGTCAGTGTCTGAACTTCAAGAAACAATATGNTTTTTGTTATAAAGAGATCTGCATTGAATTACTGTTCTATATTCGTGTCAGTGTCTGAACTTCAAGAAACAATATGTCTGTATTATTTATGATTTCTCCTTGTGAAGAATTTTCTTCGTAGATCGACGACCTCTTAGCCGTGGTGTCCGTAGGTAATGCACAGGTAGTCCGCGACTTATTTCTGTTTAATATGTTCGAGAACATAGTAGATAGTCTAACTACCTTCATTAAAGTAGAATCAATTTCAGTTTGACGGAGTTCATGTTAGATCGCCGCACACGCCATACGCTGGCCGTTTCTCTAAGGATGAATGACGTGGATAAAGCGATTTTACTCGCTCGTGTGTAACAGTGAGTTTTAGTTTTAATTGCGGCTTCAATGTTGGAATTTTTCTAAATCAGTAAACTTTTTAATTTTACCAGTGGTCCATAAAAATATCATGATGACTGATTGAGAACCAGTGGCGACCACTGCTTGAGAACATGACTTGAAAAACTTTAAATTAAACCATATTACTGCAATATCAAATGTTTTATATAATTCGATGTAAAACTTAACGATATAAGTTCACCCCACTTTATATTTAATATCATAGTAGTAACAAAACGGTGAGTTTTGCAAATTTTTCTATGTGAATGATCCCACGAACTGTTTTTAATGGTTACATTAATTTCTTAATCATATACATTAAATCTCGTAATTATAAGGTATCTCCACATCTCCCTCATGGTTACTACAACTAGCATTAATGTTAGGAACTTTTCATAAATTGNGTAATTATAAGGTATCTCCACATCTCCCTCATGGTTACTACAACTAGCATTAATGTTAGGAACTTTTCATAAATTTGCGGCTCAAGATATTTTGTCTTATTTTATTACAAAGCACAGTCTGTTACTATATTTTTGTTATGAGGTTTTTAAACAGAACTTCAAGATTTGTCTCAAATGAAACATTTTTGTTTCCTAGGAATTTTGATACAAACGAAAACTTCTGTACTTTTGTAATTTGGCGTCTCAATAAACTATTTTTTTTATGTGTGTTAACTCATTAATTTAAAACAATTCCGATTACTGGAGAAGCGTGAGAGACTTTTCGAGATTGGGTGGCTCATACACGAATTATCACGTGAGGATACATTTACACCAACGCCTAGTCCGGGTGCCAAACCCAGAGCCCATCTATTGGTACACGACGCGAGCCAGCTGTGCCGCGGAGGTCAGCTGTCTATTCTCTTGCAGTGGTCTTTATAAATAGGGCACAGTGACGTCCGCGCTGACCTCTCTTTGTACAGTTAGACATTACTCACACGGCCTTGCTCGGCCCAACCACCCGTCTGGTTACTAGAAGCTTGCCAGTCATACGATATTCCCTGTGTTGTAACACACCTGGTTTTAGGAAAAGATCGTATTTATTTCGAGCAATTTTCAAGTTTGTTCCTCACTGATAGCCACGCCGAGGAATATGGAAGCCTACATATTGGAACGTAATCCTACGCATATATTTAAATATAAAATACTGCATACATGAAGGATGTACGTTAGGTATACAACTGCAAAGAGAATATTCAACAACAATAATTCAGACTGGAAAATGTTTACAATGAAATGGTTTCCATAAAAAGGTCCACTTTGTAGAAGGGAACCGTCGGACAGTTCTTACACTCCCAGTGGTAAAAAAAATCAAACAAAATAATAAAAAAAAACTGTTTGATTAATACAGAATTATTTACCGAGTATATTTACCAACCAAATATTTACAAAGTCATGTGATCCAACTGCGATTATTCGATTATCCTAAGCCATTTATAAGTTATTCGGTTCTTGTTAACGTTTTCAATTCATCAATTTAATGTGAATTAAAATTTATTTTTCGGACGTTCCGTGAATAACCTGGAATATGTTTCTTTCCCGTGAATGTGCGACACAGCCACACTCGGTACACTGCCCGAAGGAGGCGGCATGTTTTTACGTTAATTTTTCTTATTCCATGACGTAACAATGGGAAAAGAGGTTAAAAGGAATACATATGCAATTGAACTTCTAGGCATCAGTGCAGGTAAGGCGATAAATATCTTGTTCGAAATATTCTGACAATATTATTCCACTGTTGCAAACTTATTTGGGCGCCATCTTATAGTACAAAACATCCATGTTTCGAAACCCGAATAATATGTGGTTATACCATTTTTGAGTATAAAGTTAGGTTATTTTTAATAATAGGCCAATTTTCTTCTCTCTCCCCTCCCACGACTCTTATCATAAAGCAGGACCTTAAATGAGCAACAATGAAAAAATTATTCCCATGTGTATACTGCCTACGTATTCGAGTTGATTTCAGTAAAATCGTACTCGTTATGATCCTTTCGTTTACAGCACACCACCTGGTATCAAAATAAAACTTGTAATATAAATTTGCCATAGTAATTGGTTTCGAAAGCAGTCATATATGCCACGAACTGATGTATTTTGTACGAATGCTGTTACGAAATACGTGGCAATGCGAAGGTAATGATATGAAAATGCTGCTTTACACAGAACTCTTTATGTAGCCATTCATCATTAGCTGGTTCTCAAGCATCAGACAGTTACTGGGTGCCATTCTGTCTATATAACTGACAAGTTTCCATCCACAGCAGGTGTCCACTGCTAGAAGTTGCAGAATACGCCACATCACACCCTCAGCAGCACATCCAAAGCTAAACTTACGATTATTCCAGTTGTTCAATTATCCTTCGAAAACTATTTGTACTATCTACATAATACCAAAACCACATTAAAATGTTAAAAAATATCTAGGTTTTTCAAAATTTCGGGCTTCCAAGTCTTCAACTTTATATTATATGGCCAAATATATAAATCTGTTAAAAAGACACACTACAAACGATATCTTTTCCCCGAACTTTTTAATGATAAATTCTAAGAAGATAATGAAAAACCCTAGACGAAGGTTCACTCTTGCCTTAGAAACAAATTTGGTTCGGAAATTTGGTTAAGGAGTATAAATATCAATGAACTTCATAGGATTTTTAGGCATCCAAAGGGATTTTTAAAAAATATTATTAAAAATTACTGTGAAATTAATGTATTTCGTTAGTAAGATTCTGCATTGTTTAAAATTGAACTATCGTCTTTCAAATGCAATTTGAACAATGAATATAGCTTAATAAGATCTCATGCTAAATTAATTTAAAATATCATGTTTTGTTTATGTGTATTGATGGTTGCGGAGTAACCAGGATTCCAGCTCTTATTCAACCTTAACCTTGCCCCCCTTGCATAATGCACTGGAACAGGACATGTCAGGTATTGGTCATCCTTAGTCGGCAAACCTCGGTCAGTATTAGTCATGTGCACTCCCCTCCCTTCCTCTTCACACCATCCAATTTTTACAACTTCATAATCTCGCCTCCAAAACTACATCATCTCGACCTCCGATCCCCCCCTTTATCAATAACCACCCATCTATACTAACATATAAATGTTCCAGCTCTCAGTGGCCCGCCTGATGCCGCCGTCGTCAACGTCTGCCTAACGTCATCTTGGTTGTATAGGAATAGGTTTGCACTTCAGCTTTATTAAAGTAAGTACACTGAGGTGACAAAAGTCATGGGATACCTCCTAATATCGTGTCGGATCTCCTTTTGCCCAGCGAAGTGCAGCAACTCGACGTGGTATGGACTCAACAAGTCGTTGGAAGTCCCCGGCAGAAATATTGAGTCATGCTGCCTCTATAGACGTCCATAATTGCGAAAGTGTTTCCGGTGCAGGAGTTTGTGTACGGATTGAATTCTCAATTATGATCTATAAATGTTCGATGGGATTCATGTTGGGCGATCTTGGTGGCCAATTCATTCACTGGAATTGTCCAGAATGTTCTTCAAACCAATCGCGAACAGTTGTGGACCGGTGACATGGCACATTGTCATCCATACAAATGCCATCGTTGTTTGGGTACATGAAGTCCATGAATGGCTGCAAGTGGTCTCCAAGTAGCTGAACATAACCCTTTCCAGTCAATGATCGGTTCATTTGGACCGGAGGACCCAGTCCATTCCATGTAAAAACAGCCGACACCATTATGGAGCCACCATCAGTTTGCACAGTTCCTCGTTGACAACTTGGGTCCATGGATTCGTGGGGTCTGCGCCACACTCGAACCCTGCCATCAGCTCTTACCAACTGAAATCGGGTCTCATATTACCAAGCCACGGTTTTCCAGTCATCTAGGGTCCAACCTATATGTTCACGAGCCCAGGAGAGGCGCTGCAGGCGATGTCGTGCTGTTAGTAAAGGCACTTGAGTCGGTCTTCTGCTGGCATAGCCCAGTATAGCCAAAGTTCGCCGCACTTTCCTAACGGACACATCCGTCGTACGTCCCACATTGATTCCTGCGGTTATTTCACGCAGTGTTGCTTGTATGTTAATACTGACCATTGTGCGCACACGTCGTTGGTCTCGGTCATTAAGTGCAGGCGGTCGGCCACTGCATTTCCATGGTGGGAGGTTATGCCTGAAATAAGTATTCTCGGCACACTCTTGACACTGTGGATCTCGGAATGTTGAATTCCCTAACCATTTCCGAAATGGAATGTCACATGCGTCTAGCTCCAACAACCATTCCGCGTTCAAAGTCTGTTAATTCCCGTCGTGCGGCCATAATCACGTCACATGAATCACTTGACTACAATTGAAAGTCCAACCAATGCACTGCCCATTTATACATTTTGTACGCGATACTACTGCCATATGTAAATTTACATATTGCTATCCCATGACTTTTGTCACCTCATTGTACATCGTGCAGCATGCCGTCGGACTCGTATTGACAAGACTAATCTGTACACAAAGTCATGTCCTCAAGGAACGCGAGTATGCTCAGCGCCATCTTAGATTTTGTAGGAATAAGTATAGGTACTATTTAGCTTTATAAATGTATTTCATGAAGCATATCAACGAACATGCCTTTTCAGGACTAATTCGAATAATTAACAGAATAACATAAGCAAATAAAATGTAAAAATGTAATTGTTCTTTTTTAATTTCGTTATAGCCATAGTTATTTTTTATGATCAAACCGAAGACCATGCCTAATGGCAGTTATGCCCGACGACTTCACGAGACTGATTGCTCTTAAAATATGAATTGAGTTACATTGTCATGTGAATTGTGCAAATCTCAATTTGGGCGACATTACAACTAAAAAGGCATATCTCTAGTTGACCCTCCCTTGACACCTTTAAAATTATAAAGGCCTGTATTGCATTCTAAGCTGATAGGTGGAGAAATAAATGGATGTGAGACCATTTACAAGCAAAATGGGCCACCTCTACATGCAATACAATTCCCTTTCAAAGAAAGCTCTGCTTACAACTGAAACTAGAAATCAATATATAACATACCAAAGTCCAAGGTTATAAAAATTGTTATGGTAATCTAAATAATTATTTCCCATTATATTCATAGGAAAATAAAAATCACTCGAATGAACTATTTTCTAAGATATTAATTCGCAAAACAACACTTACCGAAGATATTAATAGTGATTCTGTTTGTAATGACGAAGAGCAAAAAAAAAAAAATACTTTCAAGTAGTTACCNACTTTCAAGAAGTTACCCTACTAACTTATAGTGAAATATATATATTTAGGCCATTCACGGCTTCTTCGCACTTTTCTAAAGCACTGCTAAAGTTCTACTTTTGATTACCGATTACTTATCATTTAGCTACCTGGAAACATAAATACTGCCACGTGACTTCTACGTCTTAACTGTCAAATGCTTTGTTTACTGCTTTCAACTGTTCAAAGAATTTTGTCATATTTGAAAAATTATTTCGTACGAATGTTCACAGTTTAGGCCTATAACCATGACTTTTTAACAATGCCTGTATTGACGATAGTTCTTACGGTTATTATTGTACATGGTTAAAATATTTTTTATACGTAACATAGCACATTACATGTAATATACATTAATATTTTGCCGCGACTGTGTTTAACCCTGTTACAACTGCGGTGGAAAGAACTGTAGTATTTAACCTCTTGTTATTGATATGAGTTAGGTTATTTCGTTAAAAGGACCGCCTCAGTTGGAATAACAATTACAACCAAGAAACAACCAGTTCAACGAAAACACACACACAGTAAATTCAAGCACGCAAATTGTGTCGCATATTTTTTGTGCGTAGCAACGATAAACTTACAAGATAGTTGTGAACATGCACACAAATGAGCGCACCGAAACTTTTATTCCGCTCATATTTATATGCATTACTACTTNAAGATAGTTGTGAACATGCACACAAATGAGCGCACCGAAACTTTTATTCCGCTCATATTTATATGCATTACTACTTTCTGGTTTCTTGGTTTATTTCATTACTTATTTTTTTATCTGGCTGGGCTTAGTATTTTGTTCGGATTGGGGCAAACATTTAGATCATAGAAACGTAAGCACGTTACACAATTGTGTTTCAAACACCTAGGGAAAGTTAGAACGTTGTGATAAATAAACAGACGTGACTTTCAAAAAATTAATTTCGTCATTGAAACAGTTCATGGATTAAACGTATAAACTTGGCACGTCCCATATTTGCAATCACACAGACACTGGCTCAACGTAACGTAACNGTTCATGGATTAAACGTATAAACTTGGCACGTCCCATATTTGCAATCACACAGACACTGGCTCAACGTAACGTAATGGCAACAATACTCTTTCTCACACAGCGGTCACAACGCACGTTACGGTGTATTTATCCCTGCCGNAACGTAACGTAATGGCAACAATACTCTTTCTCACACAGCGGTCACAACGCACGTTACGGTGTATTTATCCCTGCCGCGGAAACACAGATTCATCACAACATCGTAACTTGCCTTGGTAGGATTAAAAAACACAACGTGTACAAATTTGATGTGGTAATTGCAAGTATTTTTCACAATAAGAGAAATTAACTCTTCGTTCAGCAAGACGCCATATCAATCGCCAGTCGCCACTTCGGCAAACTTCGTATTTGTAGCCTTCCCGCCATCACAACTAAATATATTATAATAAGTATTTAAACAATAAAATCGCTTTTCTGTGGTAAATTGAAAAATCAAAAATTATTATTTTTGCTGTGATAAGTTTGAAAAATGATAAAACTGAAAACGTGTATAATTTTCATGCTACTACTAGCAGTGCGAAAATTGCCGAGAGAGAGAAAGATACGGAGTGAAAGAGATAGCGACAAGCTCCGCTCCGCTCCGCACCATGTCACTAGAGCCTACGCACGGTAATTTGCGATGATATTTATATTGTAACAATGTAATATGTTTCCTGCAGTGCTACCTAAAAATTTAAATATATCAATAGGAAACATTTAATTTACAAATATCATATCAAAAAACAAAGTTAAAACAATATTTTAACTGTTAGCTATATCTTATTAGCCGTTGCCAACACATCGCTGCTCTCACTGTTTTTAATTCGCATTTAATACGAAATAAATATTACAAGTTATTGAAGATAATAGGTTAAAGTTTCTTTATTCAAGAACACAATACTTTGAAGTAAATCACACTGTTATAAATTTGTGGTATACAAGTTATTGAAAAAAAAAAATGTTGACATATGACTTCTAGGGTGATTTTTCAAAGGTTCGTTTCAAAACATCCTAAGAAACCACAAATGAACTATATATAGATGATGCAGTCTTTCCCGGCCATTGTCTTTAGAGCTATCTACGCTTTCGAGGTTGAGCGGCGTAATTGTGGAAGTGTTCTCCGACGTTTCGCCCCGCATTGCAGCAGTTGTACTGCAACCCTAATGATTCCTGCTGCAATGCGAGGCGAAACGTCGGAGAACACTTCCACAATGACGCGGCTCAACCTCGAAAGCCAAGAGAGCTTAAAAGTATATATGTTGTTAAGAATGATTAAAATTTCAAGGATTTAACCCACTTATTTTCTGACTACTTAAACCAAATTGTGGTCAGACTATGACTTCTATTTGCAAAACGAAGCTATGGATATTGGACGTTCAATGAAAAAATGTGTACAACTATTAAATAATTTTGAAATCATTAATTTTATTATTAACAATAATATGTGGATACAGGAAATAAAAATGTAGTTGATGCTAGTTACCTCACAATCCTGGGCATCCGGAAGTAGGCCGTCTTGTCTGCGTTACTGAAGCCGTCTTCTTGCTTCAAGTTCCTCACCTTTGCCTCAATCATGATTATGCGAATATTAATGTTTCTCTGAATAAACACTGCACTTACTCGTGCCAGCAAACGTACTAATCTTCTCTATAACCAAGCGCATTGAATATCAATCCCAGGCTTCACTAAGGCAAACATGTGGGGAATGTACTTTCGTAGTTTCGGCCTACATGTGACTATCTGGGAGAAGAAAAGTGGAGACATCTCAAACGCTGAGGTGACGTGACGACTCTCAACAACAGCTATAAACTGCGGCATTTGAATAGAACAATTAGGCTATATATAGTTGGCGCACAGATAGTCTATCTCTTTTTGAAACCTTGCTTCTGGCGATTATATAATTTTCACCTACCTTGCATCATTGTTCGTCATATACACACACATAATACACTGTGACTCTCACATAAAATTACTTTGGTGTGCNGCACTGTGACTCTCACATAAAATTACTTTGGTGAGCTGTTAAATTGATGGTTTTACTGTTGTACTGAGAAAGTATACCAAAAACATGTTTGTTGTAACGCAGAAAAAAGGCCTGAGAAGAGCACAAGTCTCGTAACCGACACAACGGATATTCTAAATTATCTTTATTTGAATGTTCTAANAAAAGGCCTGAGAAGAGCACAAGTCTCGTAACCGACACAACGGATATTCTAAATTATCTTTATTTGAATGTTCTAACTTCTTATTGGTGATTCTTTGCTGCGTTATGCAGGTTATACAAGTTTTTTATTCTTCATACACCAAAAAATTTAATTGATTTGGGACTTTTAAAGATGATATGCACTTGATACTTTAACTTACATGAGAAAATAGGCCAGTGTAGTAAAATCCATATTATTACTGCCATCATTAAGAGAGCTGTGGATATCTGTTAATGGAAACTAGCGTCTGCACATTGCCATGTTCTGTGTGTCATCCCTGAATCTTTCTACTAAAATATAAGCAAGAAACTGAAACCATCCATTCTGCCTGGTGATTTAGGGTCAGCTTATCTACTCTCCAATTCAGGGGTAATGGGTTTGAGCTGCACCTCTTTTGATGATCAGGGGAAATTGAGGAGGGGGAGGAGGTGTTTGTGTAGATCATTATATGTAAGGTTTGTTAATTTAGTTTAGTATGCCGTCTTCCGATAAACTTTCCAGCGAAATGCGAGGGCGTTTATAAACCCTTAAAAAATGTACCTGGTACACCTCCAGGTAGCAAGTTAGGAGCGCATTCGGAAACCAATATGGTCTTCACATAATTATATTATGTAATTTTGGTATCAATAGTAAAATTTTCAGTCATATAGACGACATAACATGCCGGTCCTGGCGCTCTACAATTTACAACAAATTTCACGAGGAATTTTTTTTTTTAATGCTAATTTTTAAATTAAGTTTAAATTTCCCAAAATTATTTTTCTATTATTAAAATCAATGAAAAATAGAGTCTTCTAATAAAACATGAAAATACAACTTGTTAAAAATTGAAAAGAAAATCCTTAAAGATGCTTGCTGGTAACACTTGCTTAAAAGAAATTAGAAACAAAATCTAAATTTTTTTAAATAAAATAACAATAAATTGATTTTAAAATTTAATTTTGAAAACATTAATTTTATCGTTAAAATTTGACTGACGCGAATAATTCTTTCAGCAAACAAAAAACTAAATATTCCTAATATCAAAGTTTTAAAAATTATTGTCGTTAAAATAAATTAAATAAACAAATAACTAAAAAATATACTTTTATTTTACTTTAGAAAATTATTTAAGAAAATGCAATATTTATTTTTTGTTTGCTTTAAATGTGTTGGCTCTTTAGATATGAAAGAAACAANAAATTATTTAAGAAAATGCAATATTTATTTTTTGTTTGCTTTAAATGTGTTGGCTCTTTAGATATGAAAGAAACACTTTTTCTTTCATAACTTCAAAATCTGATTTCAAAAATATTTTTACATATTTATCAGGTAGAGATATTTTTTAATCAAAAATAAATATATATGATTTTACGATAATTGGTTTTTTAATCTGAAAACTTGAAGCAATATATATTAACTAATTTCAAGTTAATTAATTTTTTGAACTCTATTGAATAATTTATTTGTTTGTTTTAATCTGGCTTAAATTTTATATTTTATTTATATAAACAATTTAAATCTAAAAAGTTAAAAAAAAATTTAAAAAACCACATTTAATTACAAATATAATAAATGCCACTTTACAACAATCCAATAAAAAATTCTGGGGTGCAAAAAATTAAAAAAATTTATTCACTCAAAACACAATTTTTTTTTAAATCAAACAATTAATTTTAACATTTTAATAGAAATTAAAATTAAAATTAATTCTTCTTAAAATTATTATAAACCTAATTAATATTATAATATAATTAATTTTGTACAAAACATTTTAAGTTATTAACATTATATAAATATTGTAATATATTTGTTAATCCTTTATCCAAATACACATAATTAGGATTGGTTTGATAGGCTAACACATTACAAGCACAATGTTCAGGAACATATTTATTAGAATCGACACTTCTTAACATTTTTCCCATTTTACAATCATAGTTTAGTATGTATAAGCATTAATATAAAGTGATCTCCCTGAAAAGAAAGGATAACATTAGTTAAAATTTACTACAGGTTTTTCATAAGTTCATTATTTCTACTTATTGTAAGTGTTTTAGGTTATAAATTTCTAAAATCGTAATAGGCAAGAGTCATTTTATGATAAAAGCCTTCTTAAATATTTAGATTCCAATTCTTTTTGGAAAGTATTTCATTCCTTTCTTACAAGGTACCATAGGGACGTATCCGAGTTCGTGAAGATGGAGGTCTTAATAAAAATAAAACAACTAAATTTATATTTTTAATTTATTGACACAGCAATTATTTACAACATTAAATTATCTATCACCACTATTAATATTTTTATTTCTCAGTGAGCACAATATTTTATGTCTATCTTAACTCTAATTAAAGCCCTTCTCAATGTTTCTGTTTTATTTTAGTCGATTAGCTCACGCTCATCATTAACACATATTTAGTAAGTATGCTACCATCGTCTGAAATTCCTCAAACTCACGCATCCAGTTCAATAGTCCCGCCTGCCAGTTGCACCTTCACTGCACCGACGCTTGCAGTCGTAAATTTTACTCCCGCTGGTCACTTCCATCGCCATTCGTTGCTCTTCTGGCTCGTCGTCTATCGCTTAAAGTCTCTCGCCTATCGTCCAAATGTTCCTTCGTAACTTGCTGCCAGCTATCATATCAAAACTCTGTCCTCTACGGCCAGCGCGGTACGGAGCAGCGAGCGCGTAGCAACTTTAATGTTTAAAACAGAAATATTTCTAACATCACAATGGTCAAACACAGATACANAAATTATTTAAGAAAATGCAATATTTATTTTTTGTTTGCTTTAAATGTGTTGGCTCTTTAGATATGAAAGAAACAATTTTTCTTTCATAACTTCAAAATCTGATTTCAAAAATATTTTTACATATTTATCAGGTAGAGATATTTTTTAATCAAAAATAAATATATATGATTTTACGATAATTGGTTTTTAAATCTGAAAACTTGAAGCAATATATATTAACTAATTTCAAGTTAATTAATTTTTTGAACTCTATTGAATAATTTATTTGTTTGTTTTAATCTGGCTTAATTTTATATTTTATTTATATAAACAATTTAAATCTAAAAAGTTAAAAAAAAATTAAAAAAACAACATTTTATTACAAATATAATAAATGCCACTTTACAACAATCCAATAAAAAATTCTGGGGTGCAAAAAATTAAAAAAATTATTCACTCAAAACACAATTTTTTTTTAAATCAAACAATTAATTTTAACATTTTAATAGAAATTAAAATTAAAATTAATTCTTCTTAAAATTATTATAAACCTAATTAATATTATAATATAATTAATTTTGTACAAAACATTTTAAGTTATTAACATTTTCCTTTAAATAACATAAATATTGTAATATATTTGGTAATCCTTTATCCAAATACACATAATTAGGATTGGTTTGATAGGCTAACACATTACAAGCACAATGTTCAGGAACANTAATCCTTTATCCAAATACACATAATTAGGATTGGTTTGATAGGCTAACACATTACAAGCACAATGTTCAGGAACATATTTATTAGAATCGACACTTCTTAACATTTTTCCCATTTTACAATCATAGTTTAGTATGTATAAGCATTAATATAAAGTGATCTCCCTGAAAAGAAAGGATAACATTAGTTAAAATTTACTACAGGTTTTTCATAAGTTCATTATTTCTACTTATTGTAAGTGTTTTAGGTTATAAATTTCTAAAATCGTAATAGGCAAGAGTCATTTTATGATAAAAGCCTTCTTAAATATTTAGATTCCAATTCTTTTTGGAAAGTATTTCATTCCTTTCTTACAAGGTACCATAGGGACGTATCCGAGTTCGTGAAGATGGAGGTCTTAATAAAAATAAAACAACTAAATTTATATTTTTAATTTATTGACACAGCAATTATTTACAACATTAAATTATCTATCACCACTATTAATATTTTTATTTCTCAGTGAGCACAATATTTTATGTCTATCTTAACTNCAACATTAAATTATCTATCACCACTATTAATATTTTTATTTCTCAGTGAGCACAATATTTTATGTCTATCTTAACTCTAATTAAAGCCCTTCTCAATGTTTCTGTTTTATTATAGTCGATTAGCTCACGCTCATCATTAACACATATTTAGTAAGTATGCTACCATCGTCTGAAATTCCTCAAACTCACGCATCCAGTTCAATAGTCCCGCCTGCCAGTTGCACCTTCACTGCACCGACGCTTGCAGTCGTAAATTTTACTCCCGCTGGTCACTTCCATCGCCATTCGTTGCTCTTCTGGCTCGTCGTCTATCGCTTAAAGTCTCTCGCCTATCGTCCAAATGTTCCTTCGTAACTTGCTACTAGCTATCATATCAAAACTCTGTCCTCTACGGCCAGTGCGGTACAGAGCAGCGAGCGCGTAGCAACTTTAATGTTTAAAACAGAAATATTTCTAACATCACAATGGTCAAACACAGATACACGAACATACTGCTCAGTAAATTATTTTAGTTTATTTGAAATCAATCTGTTACACATTAGGGCATATCAAACTTTCAATTATTAAACTGGCATTGGAATTTTAAAATAAATCTCTATAAACCTTGAGGTACTTGCTTTTTTAAAAAAAAATTACAAATGAGAAAGTTTTGCATTTTAGTATATTTTTCTTTTACTGCATTAGAAGCTTCAAATTCTCTAGTTGACTACAGACTTTCTTGTTTAGAGATAACAATTTTTCCTTGTATAGCATAAATGTCATCATCTGATACATCAGCTTTTTACATTTCATAAATGTACACACAATTGTTATTGGATGAATTACGAATAAATGTTACTTTATGGCCTCCTTTCCAAGAAATATCTTTCTAATCTCTGAGAAAAACAAACAGATTTCTACCTGGTTGAGTAAATTCATTTGGTCTATCACTTTAAACAGATTTTACTTAAAATTTATTATCGAAACCACTTATTTCTAAAAAAAAAACCGTTTTTATATTTATCTTGGTAAATTGTAGAAGTAATGCCAGTATTCAATGATATTTCCATGTTGATCGCAGGCAGCCATGACCCTCGCTTACAGGTCTTCTTCAGATGCCACGGGAGTCTCGTACACACACGCCTTAAGAGATCCTCACAGCCAGAAGTCTAATAGCGTAAGGTCCGTGGAGCGTGGTGGCCAAGACGAGGCCAACCCCGTGCTATCCAGTGAGCGGAATACGCTGTGTTGATGTGGTCACGCAAATCCTGGTGAAATGGGGTGGTGCACCGTCGTGTTGCAGTCACATACGTTCTCTGACGGCAAGCGTAATATCCTCCAGTAACTGTGGCAATCTGAACGGCAGGAAATAATAATACTGGAATCCTGATACACGGTTCGGCAGCAAGTATAGGTTAATAATATTGCCCCCATTATGCGGGCTCAAACGTTGATGAAAAAGCAGTGCTGATAGCCTCTCGTTACAGTTGCATGTTGGTTGGAGTCGTCCCACATGTGGACGTTTATACTGTTGCAAAAGCCTTCATGTGTGAACGTGGCTTCATCTGTAAATATTACGATCGCTGAGAAATCAGGATCAATTTCACATTGCTGCATGAACCACTGGCAAGGTTCTAGCCGAGTGGAATGATCTGCTGGCCCCAGAGATTGTGCCCTACGCATATAGTATGGTCGCAGCAGCTGTTTATGGAGGACACACTAAACTGTGCCATGCGATGCATACATTCTCCGCGCGATAGCACGGGTGCTCGTCGAAGCGTTGTCCGCTACATTCTCTAAGACCGAGTATTCAAACTGCGGAGTGCGGACGGTTCTCGGTCCACCAGGTCCACATCGACGCTGAAATGTGCCTGTTTCCTNGAGTATTCAAACTGCGGAGTGCGGACGGTTCTCGGTCCACCAGGTCCACATCGACGCTGAAATGTGCCTGTTTCCTTTAGTAGCTGTGTATGGCTGTTCGGTTGACGTCGTGCAGGGTATCTTTGGCTGTATACACGCGCAGTTGCTCTGTCGTTGCCTCTCACTTCACCATACACCAAGACCATGCCAGTCATTTCACTCGTCCATGTTCACGTTTGTAGTACCTAGTGAATCGAAGCAGTGACAGACTGCGAATAACAAGCTGCTCGGGCATAAACGTGAGGGGTGGGTGGGGGGAGGGGGAAAGAGAACTGGCAGTGAAGTGTAACATCGTATATCATACCACCAACATGTGCTTACCACCGGGTGCATGACGTGTTGCATACTCACCAGGCCTTGGCATTGCTACTACTGTGCCATTCGTTTGCGTTTTACATGGAAACGGTGAAACGGAGGGTGGGTGCTAGAAAGTTGCAATAGGAGGTTTTTTTTTTTTTTTTTTTTTTGCTAATTGTGACGTCCTGCTCTATCCGATGGTATCCACAATCACTTTAACCTCACAGTGTACATGTTTCATGCAATCAAAGGGTGTCAACCCCTGTTATTTACATGATGGGGGTGTGTACGAATTACCATACCATCCTTTTATCCAAGATCTTGGCTTAATTAATCTGTATACACCAATTTGTGTTCCCTTAACCAAAGTACTTTGCATAATATCCCACGTAATATGCTTGTCGCCCTCCGCCTTTAAGGGCTTCTACAGCCCTTACTATTTGGGTTGGACCATGGGTCTCCTAAATCAATCTTCCTCTTTTACGGTTACGAACCACGTGTCCAAGTTTTTACACATTTACAGGTGGAGGGGGTAGAAGATCAAGAGGGTTAGGGTAACTGTATTTGCCGTTACACCGAGCTGCACCTAGCGAACAGGTAAACCCTCCTAAACTTCTGCCCCCTCCCCCGGGCAAGGTACGCGCACCTGCTTGCACACGTTGCGAAAAGGTCCTTCCTTGCTCTTTCCCCCAAAGGTTGCTTTAAAGCNCAAGGTACGCGCACCTGCTTGCACACGTTGCGAAAAGGTCCTTCCTTGCTCTTTCCCCCAAAGGTTGCTTTAAAGCGTTACATATCGAAAGTAATAATAATGGCATTAGCGAATGTTGAGTGCAGCTTTAAGGCGAGGTTGGGGGGGGGGGGTGTAATCATCTACCGAATTGACGAAATTAGTTTGGACCAAGGAGGATTTGTAGGTATACCCGTCGTTCCTGGACGTGAAATATGGAGCAGTGATGGAATGCGTGAATGGGGGAACGGGAGAGCTCCGATAAAAAAAACCCGGTTCAAGGCAACATCCGCCATGTTTCACAGCTGCAAAAAATCTAAGTCCGGATCCACAGGGACTCAAACCCGGAAACGCTTTGGTGAGAGGTGAATGTTTTGATTATCACACAAACGTAGTTCCTTAGTTTAATTAGAATTAAGAGCTGGTCTAGGTTTAATGTTTAGATATTTAGATCACCCTAGTTAACCTATATGCGAGATAGTACTACTTTTACTGTTCCTTACAGCTGTAGGAAAATTACTAATTTGCAGCATCTTTATACTGTTGGTTTCGGTCTAAGGTCCTGCAAGTGTAAAGACCATTCATTACATTAAAATNTAATTTGCAGCATCTTTATACTGTTGGTTTCGGTCTAAGGTCCTGCAAGTGTAAAGACCATTCATTACATTAAAATATATGCGACAATGAAATAAAAACATTCCTTCTTATTGACTGTGAAAGAGTTTACGATAACTAGTGTCATTAAAATCATGACATGGAAACATTAAAACACTCTGGTAAACAAGTTAAACAATTTGTCAATCCAACTTTGAAATTTTAACATGTTTTAATACATTGCAACGTAATGTAATGTAATGATCGTGCAGGAACAGGTCTAAGCTTTCGATTTGAGGCATGGGGAGGGGCATTTACTCTTTATAATTTTAGAACGCANATCGTGCAGGAACAGGTCTAAGCTTTCGATTTGAGGCATGGGGAGGGGCATTTACTCTTTATAATTTTAGAACGCAATTTTATATATATAAAATAAAATTAGTAAATTTTAAACTATGTGATATTATTAAAGATTCATTTTAAAACATTCACAGTACAGTTTTATGTCAATGTAAGGTTTTTATTAGGGTGAGGTGTCATGTCCCCTGTAAACCCCCTCTTGATCCACTCCTGTGTTGGGACGAGTTTACAATGGAAGGCATTTTATTTTGGTTACTTTGACATTTGTAATTAGCTTCTAAATTTAAGTTTTATATATACACTAGGAATTAATGACGTTTACGTTATTGTTTATTGTGCAATTTTATAATATTTCGTATGTACATATGTAAACTGTATAACATAGTATTTTATACATAGACCTGATTAAATGGCACCTAACAAAAAACAAAACAAAATCCTGCTAGGCAAAATGCTGCGGTTTTATTAATAATATTCTTTTCCCTTCTACCATATAGAGTTATGAAGGTACACTTAGTAACAAATTATAAGTAAATTAGTAAATTTNAATATTCTTTTCCCTTCTACCATATAGAGTTATGAAGGTACACTTAGTAACAAATTATAAGTAAATTAGTAAATTTACTACAAAAGGTTGAATTAAAAAAAGTTTATATCATCACAAAGGATTTATTCTGCAATGGTAATAATAAATACAAACGTCTCAGGTTTCAGTGTCTTATACAGCTTATTACAAATTCTATACATTTTTATAATTTTCCAAAGCATCTGGGTATAGCCAGGTTCTTCAAACGATAGAGGTCTTAGTTAAATAAAATATCTAATAATAATTTCCTAGTTCATTTACAAAAAATAAAAAAAACAACTATTCGAAACTTAATATGACATAAAAAGCTACCACTTACTATTTACAGCTAATATTTGCATAATCATACGTCACCTTAAGAGAAATGAATACTCTCAAATAATTAAAATCATTTTCTAAACAATTGTTATTAATATCCACTGAGATAATACTACTATATGTACGTATATATGTATATATACACCTATATATAATAGGTATAGTTACCTTCTCTCAATGTCAGTGGGCTTAGCCAGGCTCATTAAGGGATGGGGTCTTAATAACAGAAGAGTTAAAAATGATGTCTAATGTATTTACAAACAATCAAAAACTATACGCTAGACTTAATAACTTGGAAATAAATGGCTATCCCTTGCTATTTTCAATTAATATTTACAAAATCTTCCGTCACCTCACAGACATTATCACGATCACTTTAAACCAGTCCTTATAAACAGTTTTCAAACACCTACTGAATTAATATCAAAAGGATATATTTAATAATTGACATCAGTAAGTACAACCAAGCCTCGTATCCTTCGTCCATTCAGTGCCGCCTTGTTTCGGTTCATATATCACCAGTCTTTCCTGCCCGGAATGTTCTGGAGCGCCCCGAGCGCTCCGGTATACAGTAGCCATCCACTTGTCGCCACACTCTCCGCAGGACTCGCGCACTCTCGTACGTAGCCGCAGTTGTCCCAAACATCCCATGGACTAAAGATGAGGTAGACCTCTTANATCCTTCGTCCATTCAGTGCCGCCTTGTTTCGGTTCATATATCACCAGTCTTTCCTGCCCGGAATGTTCTGGAGCTCCCCGAGCGCTCCGGTATACAGTAGCCATCCACTTGTCGCCACACTCTCCCCAGGACTCGCGCACTCTCGTACGTAGCCGCAGTTGTCCCAAACATCCCATGGACTAAAGATGAGGTAGACCTCTTANCAGGACTCGCGCACTCTCGTACGTAGCCGCAGTTGTCCCAAACATCCCATGGACTAAAGATGAGGTAGACCTCTTATTCGTCTTCTGCGCATGTACCAAACATTGACCTACCCCAAAGGAACACAACTACCACTGTCCATGGTCAACAGTGATGAACAAGTTTGTTTATATATATATTTTTTTTTTCAATCGACAAGCACTTTTATATGAATAAAATACTTTTATCAATTTTAATATAATCAACCTGCATTACAAATTGGTTAGAGGAAGTATAGAAACATCTCAAAGTATTTGGTTGCTAAAGGGTGTTCTAACCACAAATCCAATCCACGCCGTTTTAGCTAGCCGTATCGGCAGAAAAGCAGTTCAGTGTTGGGACATNGTGTTCTAACCACAAATCCAATCCACGCCGTTTTAGCTAGCCGTATCGGCAGAAAAGCAGTTCAGTGTTGGGACATGGAGATTGGTTGTGCGCAGACAGCGAAATCAGTCTACGAGGGTATCTATGTGATACCCTCGTTCGCTACCGCTCCTCTTTTTCATCGTCCTTAGATGACCCGGTCTCCAGTTCNGTGTTCTAACCACAAATCCAATCCACGCCGTTTTAGCTAGCCGTATCGGCAGAAAAGCAGTTCAGTGTTGGGACACGGAGATTGGTTGTGCGCAGACAGTGAAATCAGTCTATGAGGGTATCTATGTGATACCCTCGTTCGCTACCGCTCCTCTTTTTCATCGTCCTTAGATGACCCGGTCTCCAGTTCACAATTCGCCGCACTTCGGCCAGACGGCTATCACACTGCAGGCCTTCCGGCTTCGGTGGTATTTATATCGTCGGTGCCCTGGCCCAGAACCGTCTTCACGCACAGGGGGTTGCGTCGTCGGAGGTGATGGCCAGATATTCCATGCAAAAGCTCAGAGTAGCTGACTCCTTCAAGAGGAACAAAAAGGATTTTAGGGGGGAGTGATGGCAGTGACGCCGGCATCGGTCAGCTGTCAATCATTCCTCCCGCCACACAGTGCGCGATCTCGTCGAAATGGGCGAGGGAAAATCACATTTCCTACTTCCACCAAATTCAGAGTTACAGAATTCTAGATACAAATTGGTAACATCCGAACTCTTTCTGAAGAATCTCGCAGTTCTTTGCGATTGTTTCTACAAAAGGAAATTAATTAAGATGATAAGGATCTGGACTAAATTGTTTTCAGTCATTCTGCGCAACTCAACAACAGGGGGGTGGGGGGAATGTAAAAGACATATTTCTCGACTGGAACCCAAATACAAAGACTGGCTAGACGAAGAGACATTTAACTCAGACGTAGCAGGGAAAATCCGAGGTAGGCTTAAAAAGAAGTTCACATATTGTGATGATAACACAAAAAACCGCAAAGTAGTTGGGTTACTTCATGCGCACGGTACAAGTGAACTGGCGTTTGGAGCGGGAGTCAGTTTACAGGCTTCAGAGCACATACCTGCTGCGAAAGTAGTTACATAGGTTGCTTAAACGATACAAACACGTGCGAAAAATGAGTGAAGTGAATGAGGGAAGAGGTTTGGTCGTCTTGTAACAACGAGATCACGAGAGCCGATGTGAGTGAAGCAAAGTGGATATGGAGCAGTTCCGGAATGCAAAGGCGGGAGAAACGGGAGACCCCCGAGAAAACCCAACCACCAGTAACATAATCCCGCACGATTCCCACTTGCGAGAATTCGGGGTTACCCCCGCAGAGAATCGAACCCGGTACACCTTGGCGGGAGGCGAGCGCTCTAGCCGCTACGCCAACCGCGGCCCCACGTAAAAAAATAATGTGAAGTGCTTTAAAATAGCATAAAACTATCGAAAGTAAGGTATTTACTCCCGAAGATCCGCTCGATTTTATAATATATTTCAAACTGTCTGTAAAGCAGATCAAAACCCTCAGGAAATTACAATTAAATAAATATCCAACGTATGATGCAATAAGAAAAGGTGAATTTTTAACTGCTATCCTGACGACAAAAGCATGGTTAGGCCATTTTCTTAATATGTTTAGAGTCCGGACTTGAGAGATAATTCGGATAGTGTCTGAAATGTATTAGGGCTTGCTACTGTTCAATGCGGCCACTCGCCTTTGTCCCCTTCCCTCGTTGGGTGTGCGTTAATATTACCGGTAAGTGGACAAGAGAAGGCAGGATTACAATCGGGTCGCCACTGAATACTAACTGGTGCCGCGATAAGACTATCGGAACTGATTCCGCGCCTGACTCTGGACGATATAATGACTTGGGTAATCGCTGTGCAAATTTTCTGATCACCTACCCCCAACCAGGACTCCTCCGACAGCACGACTCGTTGGGCTATAAACCTTCTCGGTCTGGTCGGATCAGCTATAGAAGCCGTAGTGNGCGTATGATGCAATAAGAAAAGGTGAATTTTTAACTGCTATCCTGACGACAAAAGCATGGTTAGACCATTCTCTTAATATGTTTAGAGTCCGGACTTGAGAGATAATTCGGATAGTGTCTGAAATGTATTAGGGCTTGCTACTGTTCAATGCGGCCACTCGCCTTTGTCCCCTTCCCTCGTTGGGCGTGCGTTAATATTACCGGTAAGTGGACAAGAGAAGGCAGGATTACAATCGGGTCGCCACTGAATACTAACTGGTGCCGCGATAAGACTATCGGAACTGATTCCGCGCCTGACTCTGGACGATATAATGACTTGGGTAATCGCTGTGCAAATTTTCTGATCACCTACCCCCAACCAGGACTCCTCCGACAGCACGACTCGTTGGGCTATAAACCTTCTCGGTCTGGTCGGATCAGCTATAGAAGCCGTAGTGTGCCTCAGAGTCGAGAGTCTGGAGCCTTGTATGGCCATCAGCGCCTGGTGTGTGGTGACATAGAGTGACGACGGAGTGACGAGCAGCGAAGGTAGTCTGAGAGTGACTGACCGGCTAGATTTTGGAAAGTGGAATGAATGCCTGAGTGACAAACGTTTGTAATGATGTTAATGTATTGAAATGGACATTTTGATCGTATATGTGTAAATAATAAGTAAGGATTACGNAAACGTTTGTAATGATGTTAATGTATTGAAATGGACATTTTGATCGTATATGTGTAAATAATAAGTAAGGATTACGTGATTGTAACTTATATAAAGACAGTGATATCGAATTTAATTTTACTTCAGATTGGCATTAAATATTGAGCTCACTTATATGATAATAAGTGAAATAGTAAATTTAGGCAGTTTAACGTAAATAATATATGTAAGCATTTTATATCGTTGCAAATAAATTAATACATTAAATTTAGTTATTGTATTATTAGTAAGACCTGCATTCATCATGAGTTCGCATATATCCTAGGTGACTTGTAATTTCAAACCTAGTATAGATATGTCGGAATATCAGAAACGACATTTAGATGTTATAGAGTTTAAGATAAATAAAATTTTTATGTCATTGATTTGCAATCAAATGAAAAAATATTATCATTAAAAAAACGAATATATGAGTAAAATTTATAAATAATGTTTTTATTATTGTTATTTTAGTGTGCGCAATAAAATAAATAATACATATTTTACAATCGTTTGTTTCAACAATAATTATTTAATGAGTATAATTTTCTTTGTTGTATACCTATACTAATTTTTTTTTAATTTTAAGCCAATTTTCCGAAGGAAAGAAAGGCTTATGAGATCACTTTCCTGTCTGTGTGTCGGTTATTCTGTGTGTTGTGTGTATATGTGTGTATGTGTGTGTGTCCATGTGTGTGTGCATGTGTGTACCCCCTTACAATTTCTGAACGCATGAACCGCATTTCACCAAACACGGTACACATATAGTACTAAGCAAGGACACCTAACTTTTATATTTTTAGACCAAGCCGGTCACTTACTTTCAAAATGGCGGCCATTTTAAATTTAGGATGATGTCATTTCGGAAACTATTCNTTAGACCAAGCCGGTCACTTACTTTCAAAATGGCGGCCATTTTAAATTTAGGATGATGTCATTTCGGAAACTATTCGACCTATTTAAACGAAATTTTAATGCTGTCAGAGCAAGGTGTAAGCATTGAATTCAGAGGTGAATATTGCTGTTAANGACCTATTTAAACGAAATTTTAATGCTGTCAGAGCAAGGTGTAAGCATTGAATTCAGAGGTGAATATTGCTGTTAATCCACCATTTTTGGAAGATAGCGCCCCATGGAAAATGAAGATTTTACATTATAACTAAAACTGTTCAAACAATTTTAGCAAAATTTTGCAGGTAAGTAATACTATGGTAGGCCAGGTAAATATAAGTAATTAATCTTTATTAAGCACTTATTTTCAAAATGGCGGCCATATAAATATTTTAGAATTATTTGGTATAACTACCATACCGTTTGACCAATTTCAACCAAATTTTGTACGCTGACAGTATCTATTACAAGCATAAAATAATCTTAACAAAACCACTTTCACCCGCCATTTTGTAAGATGATGCCACATGAATTAATAAATGTTTTGTGTAATATCTCGGGAAACAATTGACCGAATCCTACTAAATATGGCAAACAAGGAGTACCGCGGTAGGTAATGTTACCTGATATGTTTCAGGTATGTCAGACATTTATATTTTCCAGATGGCGGCCATATAAACATTTAAGCTTAGAATTTGTATCTACGAAATTACTAATTAAATTTCAACTAAACTTTGTGTGNGGCGGCCATATAAACATTTAAGCTTAGAATTTTTATCTACGAAATTACTAATTAAATTTCAACTAAACTTTGTGTGCTGGCAGTATAAATTAAATCCATCAAAATTGTCTATGCAAAGCCTCATTTCTCCGTCATGTTGTAAGATAGCCCTAGATTAAATAATACAGTTTTTATGCCGTATCTCGGGAAACAATCAACAGGTTTCTTTCAAATTTTGGCAAAGAATCTGTAATGTAATAGGCCATATTAATTTATATGTTTTGAGTGTGTACGTCTCTTATTTCCTGAATGGCGCATATACAAACATTTTATCTTAGTGTGCTGTATCTACGAATCTATGTAAAAGATTTAAATTTAATTTTGTATATTGTACCTATAACAATTATGGAACGTGCTAATTTACACAGTAAACTTTTTGTCCTCCATTTATGAAGATCGTCACATGAACTATATAGGTTTTATGTCATATCCCGAGGATCAATCAACCGATTTATACAAAAATTTCACGCAAGTATTGCTACGGTAGGCTATATAAATTACCATGTGTTATGTGCGGCAAGCATGTTTTAATGAGGTATATATAAATAATTTAGATTAATTTGTTATATCTATAAAAGGTTTCAACAAAATTTAACCAAATTTTGTATGCAATCAATATTAATGAGAAGCATCATTTATGTGTACAGAAATCCTCTTTTGCTGGATTTTTTTTTTTTTTTTTTTTTTTTTGCAAAATAGTGTCAGGTTAGTAAATTAAACATTTTGCGATATTTCCGGAATATTTCAACTAATTTCCACAACATTTTTCACTCCTACAGGAGGCCATGTAAAGTTGCATAACTTAAATGGGGTCAGTCACTGATTTTCAAAATGCCGTATATATAAGTATTTTGATATGTATTGAATATCTCTTTAAGAATTTAACCAAATTCAACCAAAATTGTTATGCTGGCAGTATCTATTTAACACGTATTATAAAAAATATTTTTATGGCAGTTTTGTAAAATAGCACCGATTAAGAAAATAAGGTTGTAAAGCTTTATCTCGGGTACCTACCAATCAACCGATTTCCACCAAATTTTTCACACAAGTAGCGCTACGGTAGACCATAAAAAGTTATGTGTTTTTAGTGGTTCAAAATTATGACCCTGTAAATATTTCAAAACATTAAATTGATTACATCCACAGTTAATGCTCCGAATCCTACCTCCGTGATACAGTTGATTGCATATTAGCTTAATTTTACGAGTTTTTCTGAATTAGAATCCTATGTATACACACTCGTGTATTTTAATTGTCTTGATACTGTTTCACATGTGTCCAGTTTCGTCTCTAATGATATTACTGTAATTGAGACGTCAACGCTCACCTACCATCTATACTTTTAAGAACTCCAGTAAAATTTATTTCGCCCATGTAGAGGAAAATAGGCTTATTANCGCTCACCTACCATCTATACTTTTAAGAACTCCAGTAAAATTTATTTCGCCCATGTAGAGGAAAATAGGCTTATTAGTTATCAGTGACTTCTTGTTATTTTAATCAAATATTTTATCTCCACAACTAAACGTACAAAATTTATTATTATACTATTTTTAGTAAGTATGATCTTTAGTATACAGGTTTCTATTTTGCATTTATTAGCGTCAAATAATATATTGCTATTTGTATTAGAAAGATAAAGATAATAAATTAATGAATTTGTCACCTACAATTTATAATTAGTAATATTANCGCTCACCTACCATCTATACTTTTAAGAACTCCAGTAAAATTTATTTCGCCCATGTAGAGGAAAATAGGCTTATTTGTTATCAGTGACTTCTTGTTATTTTAATCAAATATTTTATCTCCACAACTAAACGTACAAAATTTATTATTATACTATTTTTAGTAAGTATGATCTTTAGTATACAGGTTTCTATTTTGCATTTATTAGCGTAAAATAATACATTGCTATTTGTATTAGAAAGATAAAGATAATAAATTAATGAATTTGTCACCTACAATTTATAATTAGTAATATTANATTGCTATTTGTATTAGAAAGATAAAGATAATAAATTAATGAATTTGTCACCTACAATTTATAATTAGTAATATTAACAATAGCATATAATATTTAATAACGAGGCTAACGTGTAACATAACTTATAACTATTCATCACGTCACTAAATTAGAAGTTAGAAAGCAGTTGTGTTAATGATCCTAACAGCACAATTGCATACGAAAGGAATATTTTACTACATATATTTTTACACTTGAGTTCATCAATGTAACTTCACCATAACATTTGTATAAAATGAACGAATAAAAACTGTATGTATTAAATTTTCCCATTCAATGTATATTTTCCGTTAGTGTGTACTATGTCAGTACGAACCTATGCTACGTGTTAGTGTTTGTTCACCACTTTCGACCTACTAAAGAAGAGTCACAAGACGACAATTTTATCTCAATTTTAAATATTAATTTTCACTTAAATAGGTTGAACGGGAGTAAAGTTAATATGACGAAGGTTGACATACCATGCACACATATTCACACACCAATCATATATACAGATAAGGAGATTTTCTCACAAGGCTTTATTTTCAAAAGAAAGTAGACTAATGAATCCGCTAAGAGAAGGCAAACTCTTAGAGTAAAAGGCATGCACTTGCTACTATCAGTCAAACATTTGTTACCTTAACTATTTTATTTGGAAAATAACGTCAATTACTCATCATAGTCATTATGTACGGATGGTAAATTCATCAAGAAGGTTGTATCTAAGCCATGTAACATTATCTTATTTTGAACATCAACGCTTTTAATTTGGTCCACATATTTCGGGCAAATCGCACACTGTGCGCCGGCCTGACGAGGTAGAGACGGCTGGGTCCCCCTTCGGTGGCGGGGGAGGGCGGTCTTCACCCACCGCGCCGAGACTGGCCGCACGTAAATATAGGCATATGTGTATGTATTTGATTGTGTGTATGCATATAAAGTTATACTCACACACAAATACACACATAACATCTGGCAACACTCGTTCCTTTGCATGCTCAGCAAATGTGAATGTGCAAATCACCAAGATCACATGTTCTTAGAGCTTTAACGTTATACCTTGGGGATACTAAACATAAAAGTTAATAAAACTAAAGTAGTACGATTCTATACATAAAACAAAGCCTACAAGTAGTTTCTGTATCAACTGACATCACAAAATATTATTTAGAATACATTTTANTCTATACATAAAACAAAGCCTACAAGTAGTTTCTGTATCAACTGACATCACAAAATATTATTTAGAATACATTTTTTTGTTTTTTTCTATTACTATATTCCAGCACCTAAGGTACAAATACGCTCTGCTTATATGCAGACACATGATAAATTCGCAGATTCATTTCCGGAGAAGCTATAATTCAAAATCTCGTACGTTTGTATTGCTTATGATATTGGTCCACTCGTTATCTGGCACTCCCTGGACAGCTCTGAGCCAATAATAAACACACAATACTCCGAGACAACAAGTAACCACTGATATTTACATGATTTTTACACACGACTGTGGTGTCTGGCCTACATACANTCTATACATAAAACAAAGCCTACAAGTAGTTTCTGTATCAACTGACATCACAAAATATTATTTAGAATACATTTTATTGTTTTTTTCTATTACTATATTCCAGCACCTAAGGTACAAATACGCTCTGCTTATATGCAGACAGATGATAAATTCGCGGATTCATTTCCGGAGAAGCTATAATTCAAAATCTCGTACGTTTGTATTGCTTATGATATTGGTCCACTCGTTATCTGCCACTCCCTGGACAGCTCTGAGCCAATAATAAACACAGAATACTCCGAGACAACAAGTAACCACTGATATTTACATGATTTTTACACACGACTGTGGTGTCTGGCCTACATACANAATACTCCGAGACAACAAGTAACCACTGATATTTACATGATTTTTACACACGACTGTGGTGTCTGGCCTACATACAGGTCATTGAACTCGCGAATTTTTCACGTCTCAACATATACGATAACTTTTGCCATTTTTAGCGGTCCTATTTTACGGGCAATAAAAGAGGGTTTGTGAGGTGCGTTGATTACTTTGATGTTATAAAATATTAAGCTATAGGGCCATAAAACACTCTGTGCTTTGATTGATGTGAACACATCACAACTTATTAATTAAATTCAAACTTAAATTCAAACACTGGTATTTAGCTTTTAACTTGAGTGCAGTTATGCCAGCGCTACAATAATGCTAACTGAATTAAATGAATTTAGTGATTTTTTGTCATTAAAATATAATAATTACTTATAAATTCTGTACTTTTAGCATAGTTTTATGCCAAAACGATGCAGGAAATTAGATTCCTATTTGAAATGCGGGTTTCAATGTTATTATTAATTTGTTAAATCTGACATAAGCTTACACTGAGCTTACAGGATAACAGAGAGAAATATGACTTGAATTGTGAGTGAGTGAAGAGGTCTTGAGAGCCAATGGTGGCGAAGCGAGGCGAGTGTGGAGCAGCGCCGGAATGAAGGGGCGGAGAAAAAAGGATATACCGAGAAAACCCGCCGCCAAGCGGCATCGTCAGGTACGATTCCCACATGTGAACATCCTGGAGCGACCCCGCCGGAAATTCGAAACCAGTTCGCCTTGGTGAGAGGCGAGTAGTCAAATCACTACACCACAGCGAACCCAATATGATTTGAAGTTTAGCATAATGACATGTGTTACTACAAATGGCCATATATTTGCAAACAAAATTTATAAGCAGTTTTTTGCAAAACATAATTATTCTAGGCTATGGATTTCTATTTAATGAACTGAGACCTAATCAATTAAATTAAATATTGGAGCGATATTACGATGACGGCTTACAGTACATTACATTTCTGGCCATGGCAAACTATCATGACCGAAATAATAATTAAACCCTATCCACCTCGTTAGGCAAGCAGCTATGCTGAACTCTTCACCTTCCCCCCCCCCCAACCGGCTCAAGGCGCCCACAAACCACCAACACAGCGACCAGTTGCTGCCAATTCAGTGTTGAAATACGTGTGTTACGAATAAAGTTCGAATTTTGGCTTTATTACTCTACCATAAGTACACAATTTAAAATCATAACTGCTGTTATTAATCACATAGTGATAGTTAAACTTTATTTGTGATCATTAAATCGACAACGTGCAGTTTAAAGCGCTTTGATCAAGCAAAATCGTTATTACTGAAAAAATAAATATTTTTACTTTTAAAACTACTCTAATTAGATATAGAATTGTAACACAATTCGAAAATGCAAATATGTAAAAAAAAAAAAAATTGGAATAGTAGATAATTTAACTCTTTTTACTAACTAATTTTATGTCGTTTATTGTAAACGATGACATAGGCGATACATGATAACTAGTCGTTTATGAACGGTAGCCGGCCAGACCACATTCCTCTGATGTCCACAGACATGCTCAAGTATATCTGCATTTAATATGTACACATGCCTGTTATACACTTCTGACAACAGCGTGGTTGGGGAAACCATTTAGGTGGTCATAGAGGGAAAAGCAGATGGAGAGCAATTGCCCCAACCCGCTCATCTGTCCAACCAGCCACGCATCCACGGATTCGGAGTTGCCTCAGAANAGATGGAGAGCAATTGCCCCAACCCGCTCATCTGTCCAACCAGCCACGCATCCACGGATTCGGAGTTGCCTCAGAAGGGAAATGAACTCTTGTATTGAACACAATACCTTGTCTTCTACCAGCCAAAAACCAAATAACTGTGACTTGAAAGACAGACATTAATTTATGTCCTTAGCCTAAGCAATATATTGTAAGAGCATTATCAGTAGGTATATATTAAAATACTTTCAATTGCAAGTCAAATAACTGCAGCCATAACTACTATGCCTCTAGACAAAACAGTTGGTCACTCGAACAGTTAGTCCCTCGAACATATGGTCCCTCGAACAGTTGGTCACTCGAACTGTTGGACACTTGAACAGTTGATCACTCGAACCATTGAATATTTGAACAGTGGGACACTCGGAACAGTTGTTCACTCAAACAGTTGGACACTCAAACAGTTGGTAACTCGAACAGTTGGACACTCGAACAGTTCGTTACTTAAACAGTTCGTGACTCGAACCATTTGAATACTTGAACAGTTGGACACTCGAGCAGTTGGTTAATCAAACCATTTGAATTCTTGAATAGTTGAACACTCGAACAGTTGGTCACTCGAACAGTTGGACACTCGAACAGTTGGTCCCTCGAACAGTTGGTCCCTCAAACAGTTGGTCACTTGGACAGTTGGTCACTCNAGTTGGACACTCGAACAGTTGGTCCCTCGAACAGTTGGTCCCTCAAACAGTTGGTCACTTGGACAGTTGGTCACTCTAACAGATGGTCACTCGAACCGTTTGAATAGTTGAACATTTGGACACTCGATCAGTTGGTTGTCCCGGCAGAAACAGCCTTTATTTTTAGGGGTGGGAGAGGTAATCCTTCGTTTGGTTCTAGCTTCTTCATATACATATTTCCATGTGTCCCGAAAGTATTTACCAATATTTTTTTATGTGAATTTATGCGTGTTCTGAATATTTATTAATCACTACAAAAGAGTGTTATGTCATGCAACCTGAGGGATGAGNATGTGAATTTATGCGTGTTCTGAATATTTATTAATCACTACAAAAGAGTGTTATGTCATGCAACCTGAGGGATGAGAAGTAACTTTTTAAGTGTTAACACAAGTATAATAGTAAAGCCAAAAAACGTAAAAAAAATTACATTCTCACAAAATAAACGGCATGATACTGTCGTTAATGAAGTTGTAAATCAATGACAAATGATGCGTAAATAAATGTCATAGAGTACTGAGAATCCGATAAACATTATTTTTAAAGTTTGTGGTTTTAATTGCCAATATAGGGTTACAAAAGCAATCCGCGATGCCATCTATTAAACATTAACGCACAACGATATCAACTTATAAGTTTTTAGTTCCAAAAAAACATACCCAATATAAATCATAATAAAACGTCTACGATTTCTTATGTTAAGCAAAAAGGCACGTGTAGAGTCGAGTTTGCTAAGCATACATATTTTTATTCTTGTGAAATAGGGTGCTAAGTTTACGAATATTGTAGTAACGAGTAAGGAACTGGAGTAACTGTTCCTCTGTTCACAGCCCGTACTTTCTTCCAAAGGTCNACGAATATTGTAGTAACGAGTAAGGAACTGGAGTAACTGTTCCTCTGTTCACAGCCCGTACTTTCTTCCAAAGGTCCGTTAAAATGCAACGAATAACAAAGTAACAAAGTAACCTTTTACTCGAATATGAAGTAACGAGTAGTAACGAATACCCGAATGTAATGAAACGACCCAATCCTATTATGTAGACAGCAGAAGAATGCTGAGACATTATGCTGGAGTTTCCAGTCGCATGCAAGTAGCTAGTTGAGTGGTGTTTTTTTTTTTTTTGCCAAACGGGACATTTTTGGTTTGCTGGAACAATTCTAGTTTGCCCCCGTGCGACTTAAGCGCTCGGAATGGAAGCCGAGTGATTGGAACCGAGTGACTTGGCTACCTCGCATGCGACTGAACGCTGGAAGTCATACTGTAGCGTTGTTCGGCAGCTCATACAGCTTCAAATAAAAACACAATCTGTCACACTGCAACAAGCACTCATTAAACGTATTTTTATTAATACCAGAGCAGCTTTATTTAGCAAGCGCACGATGAATTTATTTGTAGTTCATCTAATTACATTTATTGATGGTAAAATGTAAGTAGGGGAAGTTACGGAATTTGGATAGTTTAAACATAAATTAATTTATGCATTGATACGATCCAAAAAAATAACTAGCTTACAGTATTTAGTCAGAATTATTTAAAAATTTTACCTCGTCCTATACTTTTGTACTAGGTCTATGGATTAGGAAGTAATGTCATCGTATTTTACTTTCATTTATAATTTTTATAAATTTCGTTTATGGGTGCTGGTTAGTAATTGTTAAAACAATTCTTGCCATTTATTTAAATTAGACTAGCATGTTTTCAAGTAATCGCATTGTTGCAAAAATATTTATTAACTGTCTAAGTTGACTGGGGTCTCGTATTATTTTATTTCTGACTGAACAACATCTATGATTTTCCGTAGAAAAGGTATTATCTACAAACATCGTGAGGAAGTATTTGTCACATTGCCAGCTATATATTGAACGATTTGAGAAGCTACCAGCTTCTCTCTCAAACGAAACTGTTTCACATCATTCGCTGTCATCTAGCATTTGCTATTAATAAAAACCAAATTTTGAATTCTCAGAAGACTGTACAAGAGGGCAAGATTGCAATTAAGATATTACAATTTGCTAAGAATAACACATTTAATATATAAACCTAAGAACAAATATCAAAGACAGCACACGACACTTATAGCCAATACCTTTCAGCAGTCACTGAGAGGATAGTTTCGTTTATAATTTTTTCTCTCGGTTATGATTAAATATTGATCGTAAATATAACCAAGAAAAATTATATATTATTATATTGACAAGATAACTGAAATAATGTTAAAATATAAAAAAAGTTCGTTTCCTAGAGCAGCATAAATCTTTAAGTTCGTACACAACAGCGCTAATCATCTAATCCACTACGAACACATAATAAAGCATACATATATGCTGTATACGTTTATAATCTATTTTTGCACCATTTATTAACAGTGACATTGTGAGGTTGTTATAATGCATAGTAACATATTTCATTACCGAAACACTATTTTGACATACAAGTTATGTTATACGACGTACATTTTGTTTCATTTATCACTGAATAATTGTTAGACTCGTACGTTAAAACAGAACGTGGAGCTTGTGAAACATGAACGCTCGCCATGGAGGAACTCGCATGCGACCACCACTAACCCAAATAGAGTAGTGAAAACGTATTGTCACGCACCTGCTGCAGGACAGGACGCGGACCTGGTTCTGTGGGGGGTAACTGTCCTTGACTAACTCCTCGCCATAGACAGACCTGCTTGCGGTCCAGTTGCCGAGCGGCTGGGATTGATTGAAGCTGACCTGGCTGGCATCACAGAACCTCCTCCCTCCTGCTGAAGCATCCAACGACTTGGGAGGATGCGTAATAATATTCTGAGAACTAGGACCCTCGGTGCAAAGCAACATTCGGAGAAATTTCTGGACACTGGCCTACGACACTATAAATACAGACGCACCTGGAATATCGACAGTCTTGTGGTAGAAGCCAGATGGTTGAGTGCGGTAATCAAGATATGTCTGGTGCAGCGAGGGACATCTGTGAAAAGGACGGACGACGACGGAAGATTGTGAGACGATGGCGGACGAGGTGTTTGTATTTTGAATGTATCATAGGGTGTGAAATACGATAAGGGCGTGAAACCCGACAGCTGTGCATGAGGGGGCTCGGAGAGTCTCTAGAACATTGTGAAATGGTGGGACCTGGACTAAACTGAGGTGGGACCGTATGAACATATAATACGAACTTTATTGTAAATATTGCAACTGTTAAATTACTTAAAATTGTTAAGTAATTCATTGAGTTTTGGTACATTGTTATGACTGATTTTAGTTATTTAAGTATCTTAAATTATTTGGGGCAAATGTAAATTACACCGATTGAATTTATTAATTCTAAATAGCAAGATATATCAATTTATTGTGAGATGTTGGGTGAACTAACACTGACTTCGAAAAATTCACTGCTGTCAAAGTCAGATAGAGGCATTTCCTTTAATATGGTAATTAATATTATAGAANTTAGTTCACTGACTTCGAAAAATTCACTGCTGTCAAAGTCAGATAGAGGCATTTCCTTTAATATGGTAATTAATATTATAGAAGGATACATTTGTAAATTAATAATAGTCGTAGGAATAGTCCAAGAAATTGAGAAAATTTTTAATGCTAACTATAAAACTGTCGGCAGACATGGAAGCACTCAGATCTTTAATCGAAGTTAAAGTGGCGAGATAAATAGCAAAATAGTTACTGTAAATAATAGAATAAACTGTGTTGTACATAATATTAACGAAAAAGTTAATAATAAAATAGGTAGTGTTAATGAAAAAGGGAATAGCCAAATAAGTTGTGTTAGTGAACTGATATATAGGAAAATAGACAGACAGTGTTAGAGGTAGTGCGAATGGAAATATGGATAGAAAAATATATAGTGTGAACAAGAATTTAGACAGAAAGATAGGACGTGTAAGCGAGTTATTGAACAATAACATAGATGGACAGTGTTAACCAAAGGATGGACAATGTTGAGCAAGAAATGAAACAGGAAGTGAGCGTCCTCAAGAAGGAAAGGCAGAAATTCCTGCAGCAGCAAGGGAGAAAACAGGAAGCGGCTGAGGGGGAGCTGGGATAAACCCCCATCGAGCTGACGAAGGTAGGCAGCGAGGAGAAGGTATTGGTCGCCGCCAATCATCCATCGCAGGAGAAGCCCGGCAGTTCTGCAGTGTGGGTACGCCTCAGACAGGGGTGGGTAGAGGTGTCACAATAAAGCCCGCCCCCTAAGAATGGACAGATACCTTCGTTGCCGCCCTGAACGTCTGGACTGACGAGGAACGGGCGTTCCACCTGACAGCTGTACTGAGGTGACCTGCACTGAGTATACTGCAGTCCCTGCCAGAACGACATCGACAGGAACACTCCACATTGGTGTCGGCCTTGGAGCTGCGATTTGGAGTCCGATATCTGCGACACGCGCACCATGCCCAACTGCAAAGCTGCATCCAGCGACCAGGGGAACCACTGCAGGAACTGTGGCAGGACACCGTGATACTGTCAACCTGTCTCTAGAGGGATGCTCTGAAGAGACATGAGATGTCATCGCAGTCAACTTCTTCGTNGAAGGACACCGTGAGACTGTCAACCTGTCTCTAGAGGGATGCTCTGAAGAGACATGAGATGTCATCGCAGTCAACTTCTTCGTCGATGCTATCGGTGATTCTGAGGTGTGATAAACTGTATGTCTAGCTGCGCCTCATACCAGGCAGGATGCATTGACCCGAGCAATGGAGGTGGAGTCAACAAGGCAGGCATATCCGCCCCGATGTCCACTGCGGGCACTGATGCTGAAATAATACGAGGACGACAGCATCAAGAGTACGCCGAGGGAATTGCAGACGACCATGAGGGAACTGCAGACGACCATGGGGGATCCGCGCTACCGAGATTCGCCATCCCCCACTATAACAACCTACGTATTGGTCATGTGGACAGCCGGGACAACTGAGGGTCAATTGCTCTCAGCAGCAGCAACAGTAGCATCCAGGAAGTACGCAGCGAGGGGCAGATGAGAGTGAAACATGTTCGGCAAACTTGACAGCACCGGTCTTGAGGGGCAAAGGTCGGTGACTGCCGGAGTGAAGGCCCCAAAGTTCTTGATATTGCGTTCTGTGAAACAGGTCTTTGATGACATATTTGTGGAGGNACTGCCGGAGTGAAGGCCCCAAAGTTCTTGATATTGCGTTCTGTGAAACAGGTCTTTGATGACATATTTGTGGAGGGGCGCCTAATTATGTTTCTCGTCATATGGTCGTTGACACAGGGGCGACTATAATGTTGGTAAGACCGGACATTCTAGGGCCTTCCCCTCAGCGACCGTCCGGCAGGAGCATGGATCACTGTTATTTAACTACAGTAATGTGCTAGACCACGCCAGTTAGAGGCAAGAGAAGGGTACTTTTAAAACTCGGTAACCTTAGCATAGATCATTATATTTATATAGCAGAAATATAGGACATGCATTTTGGGTATTGATGTGTTATGTAAGGTGGGGAGCTGTTTCGATACTCGAGTGGTGGTGTTATGTGCAGGTAATCCCGATTTAGTGGTGTCAACACGACGAGGTTTATGTTCGCCAATGAGCTGCCCAGTAGTGTGTAATCAGACGACTGTGCTCCCTGCTTCTAGAGGAATTGTTATTCCAGGCAGATTCCAGGAAACATTTGTCAGGTGGTTGGGCATAATAAAACTAGTTCAGAAAGGTGGCATTTTACCAGAAAGTGTCATTCTAGCAAGGACGTTTATTTCTTCAAAATCGGACAGTTTGCCAGTAAGGATGATTTATTTATCTGAATACGCTATCCATCTTGATTATATGGGTTTGCAAGTAGGGCTCACAGGTACTTCCAAAAGTTCCAGAAGCTTCGATGCTACAAAATACCGAATGTCCTCTACCAGATGCTTTGGGGGAACTGATGACCAGAACAAGAGGAAACCCCAAATGGCGACAAGAGAAGGCTGCCTCAGGATTACTACAGATAAATAGAAGTGCTTTCTTCCTGTGAGCGCAGTAACCTTGACAGAACTAATGTTGCATGCCATCACATCGATACAGGAGATACCAGGCCCATAATGCAGCCACCAAGGCGACTTAGCTTCACATGATGTGGATGACAGTATTCTGAAAGAGGTGAAATATTTCGATGTGATAGAACCATCAGTCAGCCTATGGTATTCTCATATTGTGCCTGTTAAAAAGAAAGACGGCTCTATAATTTTTATGTTGATTACTGCCAATTTAATATTGTGACCAAGAAAGATTTTTACCCACTCCCGAAGATAGACGACATACTGAATTGCCTAGCAGGTTCACAGTGGTTTTCTACTTTAGACATGAAGAGCAGGTACTGGCAGTGCGAGGTGGCTCCAGAAGACAAAGAAAACACCACCTTTTTGTGTCCAAGGGAAAGGTATCTGGCAATTCAGGGTTTTGCCCTTTGGATTAAGAAATGCCCCTGTCACCTTTGAACGACTGAAGGAGAAAGTTGTGCCCTTAGACATTTGTTAGGTGTACCTAGATGANGAAATGCCCCTGTCACCTTTGAACGACTGAAGGAGAAAGTTGTGCCCTTAGACATTTGTTAGGTGTACCTAGATGACATTGTGGTCATGAGAAAAACATTTTAAGAGCACCCGACACACCTACATCTCGTTTTTCAGAGAGTGGCTGCAGCCAACCTGAAATTATTTATAAGAAATGTCACCTTTTCCAATAGAAAATTAATATCTTGGGCCATATTGTGACGGACCACAGGATTGTAAGAGACAATGAGTGCCAAAAATAGTAACATCTGAAGATGTGGTAGATGCTATTGCCAATTTTCTATGTTATAGGGAGGAACGATTTAGAGGCATTCTGAAGAACTTGAAATGCCTGATGGTGTTGTGGGTACGACATTATCGCTAAACCCAGTTCCTACAAAGTACAAAATAAAACTGTAGAAACGTCTACTGGTGTGTCTTATAATTATGTAACGTCAGTGTCATATGTATCAGGAGCTGCAGTTTTATCCGAATGTATACATATGCTAATAAGACGGTGAAGTGACTCTTTGCTTCATAGTCTTTTTAACGACAGTTCAGGTGTTTTGGATCTAAACTTGTTAGTTATTAATGATAATCCCACACCAGAATGAAATGTAGTGCACAAACACAACAATGAGGACAATGCAAATTATATTTTGTTTCATTTAGAAAATACATCTGTGGAAGCATTTATAATGCAAAATCGTCAAACAGGACGCACTACCAAATAAAAAACTAGCTCAAAAATAGCTGCAAGCTCAAGTTAAAATACCACTTGTGAGAAAATTCGTGGAGACAATCATTTCTTTCACTGCCTGAAGAAGATAAACTTATTATAAGGGATTGTTCTTTGCGTTCAGAATTTTATGAACACGATACATCTTATAATTTTTTTTCAAATACATGTCTTGCATATTGCTTTGACTGAAAAAAATATTTCAGAATCTAATTGGTTTAGCGCTACAAAATATGTAAATAGGCATGTCTGTATATCGAAGGAATATTTTTGTAGATGGCTTGAAATTGCTTTGTTCACCTATGTTGTAAGATTTTCAAACATTAGATTGAACTGGGATCATGAAATCGGTCTACAGATGGTTATTGATGTAATTACAGTAAATGACTATGAGAAAATTCGTTTCAACTTACATTTCAACTACAATGTAAGCCAAGTAACTGATACTCAAGCAGTTGGGTTTCATAAATTGCACAAGTTGAGACCAATTATTGGCTATATTGGAGAACAATTATTTATCTCTGTTCCTTTTTAAGAACATTTGTCTGAAGATGAAGAAATATGTGCTATAAAAGCACGTCATCATTTGAAGTAGTTTATGCCAGCAAAGCCCCACAAGTGGAGATATAATTTGTTTTCGTGCGGGGTGTCAGGATTTGCGTATACATTTGAAATATATTCAGGTACAGAGAATTCAGAGAGATGCAAATTCCTTATATCGAGACAGATCTTGGTGTAAGAAGTAATGTTTTTTTTTACTCTTGTGCTGCAAAATCCTAAGATACAAAAGACGTAAAATCTTTTTCGATAACTATCACACATCTGTGCCACTGATGACACATTTCGCAAAAGAAGTTATTCTTTGCATAGGTACTGCACAAAAAAATCGGACACCCAAAAATAATATGTCATCTGATGAAAANCAAAAGAAGTTATTCTTTGCATAGGTACTGCACAAAAAAATCGGACACCCAAAAATAATATGTCATCTGATGAAAAATCCAAGACGTTGAGAGGTTCCACAGAAGAAAATAT
This sequence comes from Clitarchus hookeri, assembly GCA_002778355.1. Classification (NCBI taxonomy): domain Eukaryota; kingdom Metazoa; phylum Arthropoda; class Insecta; order Phasmatodea; family Phasmatidae; genus Clitarchus; species Clitarchus hookeri. The sequence continues at coordinate 157,081 of NQII01004429.1, forward strand.
ATAGCAAACGTCGATATGGTGTAAAAGTGTCAAGTGTCTTTTGGAAAGGCAACACGCCAGTTCGGCTGTTGTAGACATATGTAGGCTCTCAACCAATGCGCTCTGTTCAGAGATACGGCCGTCAAATGAAATGTAAAGTATTAGTTGAAAGTCCTGCAAAAATTTCCCAACACAACAAGCGTATGAGAGGTGTAGATTTGCTTGATGCCAACATAGGGCGTTACAGAACTGTTATGCGATTGCGAAAATTGTACTTTCGCTTGTTTTATCATTTACTCGATCTAACAATGATCGATGCTTGGATACTGTACTGCCTAGCATTACGTACGCAAGTATGGGAACCACTGAACCTCGTGAAATTTCGGAATGAGACTGCACAGACGCTTTGTCAAATAGGAAAGAAGCCTCTTTTACAAAAAAGAGGAAGACCTAGTGCTGTGAATGAGGAGCAACCGGCAAGAAAGAAGAAAAAATCAGCAATGCCTGTACCACCAAAAGATGTCAGATGTGATCACTACGGACATTTACCAGAATGGGGAATTCCAAGACAGCGGTGCAAATTCCCGGCATGCCATTCACTGACATCTGTGTATTGTAGGATATGTTAAGTTCGTGTATGTTTTGTTTAGGAATGCAACTATTTTCTAAAACATTACAGTGACTAATGATTGACAGTCGCGAAAACCATATGCAGTGTTTCAAATCTGTACTACCACTTTCTTCATAATGCATAGCGTATCTGTGTTTTGGTGTGATTATACATGTTTTTGTGTGAAAAAAATTGTTGAATTGAAAGTACGTAAATATATATTTATTTAAAGAAAGCAATAATTTGTAACTGTTGTCCTGTAAAATATTTTTAAGACAGTATAACAACACACCTTCCTAAAGCTGCAATACACTAAGATTTTTTGCTACTTTTTTCTGTATGTATGGTGTATCACGTGTGGTACATAGTGTATTTAAAATAAGAAAAACTATTGATATGAGAAATGATTTTTTCTATGTATACATGATTTGGTTTCTGTAAGTAATTCTCTATTAGAAACAATATTTCTGGAAGCCAACATTGAAAATCTAAGAAACAAGTATTCTATACTACAGTTTTTGCCAACTTTACGACGAGATTTATTTCTAAATTGTATATTCATTTAGCGCGATATCTGCCGCCACAAAGAAGTGCTCAAATCTAAAACGTCAGCAATATCTTGACAGGAGTGCGTATTTTCTGACACAAATTTTCTTCACAAGGCTGCCTGGAGTGCCCTTTCTTCGGTTTGGTTTTCAATAGACTACCGGCTACCAGAAACGTGTACGTTTGAAATTTCACGTGAACCCTGGTGTCATTCTCCGGTGTGATCACGAATACAAGTGGGGCTAATCTGAACGTAAGCCTACAATCTAAAAGTTGAAATTTGATTTATTCCGTTTATCCAAATAGTTTGAACAAGTTTAAAACAATGCGTATGCTTTGTTTCGCAAATCATTAAATAATACACCGAGAAAAATGTTACGATTTGTTTAGAAATATGATTTTACTTCAACACAAAACTCATAACAAATAAAGTCAGAAATACTCTGCGAAANCTAAAGCTGCAATACACTAAGATTTTTTGCTACTTTTTTCTGTATGTATGGTGTATCACGTGTGGTACATAGTGTTTTTAAAATAAGAAAAACTATTGATATGAGAAATAATTTTTTCTATGTATACATGATTTGGTTTCTGTAAGTAATTCTCTATTAGAAACAATATTTCTGGAAGCCAACATTGAAAATCTAAGAAACAAGCATACTATACTACAGTTTTTGCCAACTTTACGACCAGATTTATTTCTAAATTGTATATTCATTTAGCGCGATATCTGCCGCCACAAAGAAGTGCTCAAATCTAAAACGTCAGCAATATCTTGACAGGAGTGCGTATTTTCTGACACAAATTTTCTTCACAAGGCTGAAAAAAATTGCTGCCTGGAGTGCCCTTTCTTCGGTTTGGTTTTCAATAGACTACCGGCTACCAGAAACGTGTACGTTTGAAATTTCACGTGAACCCTGGTGTCATTCACCGGTGTGATCACGAATACAAGTGGGGCTAATCTGAACGTAAGCCTACATTCTAAAAGTTGAAATTTGATTTATTCCGTTTATCCAAATAGTTTGAACAAGTTTAAAACAATGCGTATGCTTTGTTTCGCAAATCATTAAATAATACACCGAGAAAAATATTACGATTTGTTTAGAAATATGATTTTACTTCAACACAAAACTCATAACAAATAAAGTCAGAAATACTCTGCGAAANTTACGATTTGTTTAGAAATATGATTTTACTTCAACACAAAACTCATAACAAATAAAGTCAGAAATACTCTGCGAAAAATATTTGGATATTGGTTTCAAACCTTAATTATTAGTACACCTCAATTAACGCTTACATTTTGAAACTGCTGTTCCACATTTTTAAAGTTTTCTTTATACTGGAAGGGATATTACGAAGTCCAAGAAACATTATTCTTTTATCCTTTTCCCGCCCTTTTTATAANTTTTCTTTATACTGGAAGGGATATTACGAAGTCCAAGAAACATTATTCTTTTATCCTTTTCCCGCCCTTTTTATAAATAATTCCCTATTTAAAATCTCTTCCTTTGATAAAGTAACCAATATCTACGTAAATGTTCCATTTTTTTATATTTANATAATTCCCTATTTAAAATCTCTTCCTTTGATAAAGTAACCAATATCTACGTAAATGTTCCATTTTTTTATATTTAGAAGATATTTAGTCAATAAACGAAGACAACTTAATCAAGTAAACTCCCAATACAAACGCCTAGATTTAGAAAGTTTTAACAGTGTAACCTAATGCGTGTAATCGATAGAAGCTGCGAGATATTCCCGCCGGGGGAGCCACTGCCGTTATCTGTTGATAAGTAATTAACTACCTGGGACAAATATTTTTTAATGGGTCCCGTGGAGCTGTCGGGCCTGGCAGATATCGATTACAGCCACCGGCGCTTGCTGGAAATAGACCCGACCTGATTTGTACACGTAACCGACTTCGCAGGAAAACCAACCGGATTGAAATAACCACAAATATTCTTCTACTACAACTGCGGTAAAGTTGCGATTATTTCCATCGTTATATCACATGACAGTACAGGCTATGAGCAGTTGCTAATATAGTAACTAAAACGTTTTCACGGCTGCCAACACAATTAAAAGAATGTTGGTAGTTACACGACGCGCGGATTATTATTTTTAATTAACAGTTATGTCTTCTAAATTTGATTTCGCAAGAATCATTCAATATTTTAATTAAATTTCACGTTCACTTAAAATGAAATATTGATTTGAAGTGGTTGACTAACTCAAATATGGTTACTTTTTTATACAAAATTTTCCAGATTATTTTTTTCAAATATAACTTAAACGTAATGAAGTGATTTTCAGATAGTATCACGTACAATCAGATGTAACGAATGATCTATCACCAAGGTTATCTGTGTAACACAAGTGCCCGCGGACCAAAATTAATAATTTTTGGGAATCGTTAAAATTACATCGTGGATTTACAAAAAAAAATTTCAACTTAAGTGTAAACTCGGCCATCAGGCCTCTTTTTCTCTCTAATAGGCGTGTATATAAAAGCCAAGGAGATTAAATAAAAAATTAAGCCGTTTTTAAGATGGACCCCACTGGGAAAAGTAAACTTTCTACGCTCTTGTTTAAGAGGATTCAAACCGGCATAAATAGCTTGTAGCATCAACTGATAAAGTAACTGTTTACAAATTAAACTGGACTGGCATTAGAGTTTTTATAATTATCAGGGGGATGTAGACAGAATCATTTAAGATTGGTTAGCAAGTGTTCAACGATGCCCTCGTATAACTTTTAAAAATAGCGTACTGAAGTTACACGGCTGCATTTAACCAGGTGAAATCAATTGCAATGATAGCATGGATTTTGTGTCTCATGCATACATAGATGAGCGGAACGTATATTATGTACATGTGTGCATAAATGTACATATTACCCGTACATTTAATTATAGGCTGTTCACGGTTATTTGAGCACTTTTGAAATCAACATATGAAAAACGTCACTGACCCTATCTGTGTATATTTTAACCGGGTTATTGACTGGCATGCACCCAGTAAAGTTGGCAATGGTGGAGAGAAAGANACCCTATCTGTGTATATTTTAACCGGGTTATTGACTGGCATGCACCCAGTAAAGTTGGCAATGGTGGAGAGAAAGAAGTTCCACGTTTTAAGGTTCAATTAAAAGTTTAAAGTGAAAACTGAAATTATAAAAAAATTTTCTGTCTTGTAATGCATATAGGGATAGCAATTAGCAGATTTGTACCGTAATAACTTTTCTAATAATTTCAAATTTTCACTTTACCNTAATGCATATAGGGATAGCAATTAGCAGATTTGTACCGTAATAACTTTTCTAATAATTTCAAATTTTCACTTTACCGACGAAAAAATAAAGTAATCAGGCCCATATCAATGTTAATTTTTCATATGGTAGAAATATACACAATGTGCATACAAGTAGATCTTAAGCAGGGCTTTCGAAAGTGCTAAGTTTACCGCGAACAGCTTATAACTATAGCAATAAGCACACAAAATAAAATATATACTGTTTTGTTAGTAATGGAGCTCGTTCATATTAGTTTCAACAAGGTATGTCTCCAATGTGTAAGCAAAGNATATATACTGTTTTGTTAGTAATGGAGCTCGTTCATATTAGTTTCAACAAGGTATGTCTCCAATGTGTAAGCAAAGGAGCAGTTTTGTTTCCGGTTAATTTTATTGGCACGATAATTCCGTCCAATCTGTTCTGACAAGTCTTAGTGGAGACTTATTCACAATTGGCATATTTGACCCAAGAAAAATGGTAGTACTAACTATAGTTACGCATTCAAAAATTATTTTAACCCGCTACTGCTTTAATTCATTACTAATGCTTAAAAAAATGTATCATTCGCGTATGCTGTTTAAGACTGAACCACCAAACACATGCAAGGTAAATTTTTTTTGTCTTTTTTTTTTTTTTTTTTTAAAAAAATTTTTTGCCTGTGGTTACATTCCGTAATTAAGACCCGTGTGTAAAATCTGTTAATTTTTATTAGCTTTTACAAAAATGTCACAGAACTATTTTAATATAAAAGTAAAAAATAAAGAATGATAGAACTGACATGTGACTCCAAAGTCACACGGACAGTAGAGAGTTGAATATAATTATTCTCAGTGTATTTTGAGCTCGATCTTATTTAGTTTTTGTAAAGCAGTTTTCCTAGGAAAGTTTTACCAGTTTCGTTTCAAATTATTACCGAGCTACAATCCTTGTTCAATGAATACGCCTAGAGATTGGAGAATGGTTTGAACAACACAAAATTTCTTGTCTCGATTTCCGAATGACAGCGGAAAACTTCCGGGTACATACATATGTTGTGGGTTGAATAACAACATTCCAACAAAAACACTACCTGTAGTTTGCAAAAAAATACTATTTGTACACGTGCTAATGTTTAATCTCCATGGAAAACAAGCATTATCAACGTATACATAAGTAATTATTATGTTACATTTAAGGAATGGTTCTATGAAATGCAATAACAGCCAGAGGAACAATTTAGTTACAACATTAATAATCATAAAGTAATTCAAAAATGTATTATGTGGTGTTTGGTGAGTTATTCAAAAATGTATTATATGGTGTTTGGTGAGTTCATTTCCTGTCTGTCTACAAAACGATAGTCAAAACAGATCACAATTACCCAAATACTCTCTGTACTTGCCTGTCTGTCGGTACCGTAATTCCCCTGAGTAGCCAAAATGTATAGTAAAACATGGGATATATTTGTATCTCTTAAAAACAAGTTATAGATCTTGTGACAGGGAAAAGCGATAAAAGGAATCGGAAAGCTGTTAAATCTTTAATGTCTGTGCTATCCGTTACATTGTGAGAAAGGAGAAGAAAAAAACCACCCAGCTCGGAACCGGTAATCCATCAAAGCTGACTTCAAGGGAAACCCGACAGAATGTATCAAAACGGCCTTTAGAAACTCATGAAAAATTGCACGGTGTCTTACAGAAGTGCCGATTACATCAGAAAAAAAATAACACCCGAGCATCTCGTACAGGGAATGCCGAACGGTTTACG
>NQII01004429.1:163377-194670 GCA_002778355.1 Clitarchus hookeri
ATTTTTCTATGTTTTCGGCAGGGAAATTATTTAACAGTTTCGAGCAAAAAAAAAAAATATTCGGCCCAAGAATAGAAATATGTTTTTTCCACAGTGATGCATGGAGTCTGCTGCCTGGCGTACTATAGGGTTGCAAATATATAAATAATAGGAAGTAAGTTACAACGACTGCCCGGTCGTACGTGGAGGTCTTGTGACGTGGCCTACGGAGCATTGCACAAATATTAAGACTCATAGATGATTTTGGTTTCAACAGGATAACAACCAAAAACATAGAGCCAACGTGACCAAGGAATGGCAACTCTATAATGTTCCTGGAATATTACTAACACCATAACAATTGCCAAACTAAAAAATTTAGCACATTTACGAAGGGAATATCAGAAATTCAACTTAACTAGTAAGGACAATTTCTAAGATGATGTACCTCCTGCTTGAGATAATGTATCACAAGATATTACATAATTTTAGTGGAATGAACTCCTCGGAAACTGGCAGCAGCTATTCGTCTAAAAGGACTACAAACAAAATATTAAAAACCAAGTGATGACTGCTGTTAGTGAAGTCTGGAAATAAGTTTTTGAAACGACAGTGCATTCATTATATTACGATGGAATGCTTTATTCGTATTCACATTAATTGTACAGTGGACGATTTGTTTTTTGTAATGTCAATATTTTCCCCAACTAATGAGAAATCTTTTTAACATAAATGTAATGTGTATATATACTCTTTTGATATGATATTGACCTATAATAAACGTTCTAAATCCGAATAAAAAAGTGCACATCCAAATATTAGTACGGATATGTTATAAGGAGAGGGTGTGTGGAGGTTAGCAACCAGAAGGTTGGTCAAGGAGAGGGTGTGTGGAGGTTAGCAACCAGAAGGTTGGTCAAGGAGAGGGTGTGTGGAGGNTGAACCAAGGAAACGACATGGGATGGAGGCCGCGTCACGTCCAAGGCATCTAGGCAGGATTATACCGCGATGGCTTGCCATTGCCTTCCGTTGGATGTATTAGACGAAGTGAGATGAGAATGGAGCAGCGCAGGAATGCAATGATGGGGGAAACGGGATAACCCGAGAAAACCCGCCCACCAATGACATCGTCTGACACATGAGAAAATCTGGGAGTGATCCGGCCGGGGATTGATGCCGGTTGGCATTGGTGGTAGGCGAGCAGGCTAACCGCTAAGTCACCGCGGCCTCTATAAGAAGGGAAAATTTTAAAATTTACCAAAATCGACTTACGATCGTGAAGGAAGCGCGGTAGCACGCGGGAGCCACTTGATATGTGGACAGGGAAATAAGAACGATGGAAAAATCTAATTTAACAAAGATTCTACTTCAGTTTCTACTTCGCTACAATAGTCATAGAATATGCTTCACTCCGAGCTAGGAGTGCAGCCTAGCCTTGTTCGGCTCACAAACTGATTCCTAATCGCGGACAGAACAACAGTCTGAACGTTTTAAAAGTTGGCTTGTACTGTCTCTCAGTGCTATCAAAAATTACTCCAACATGTATGAGAGTAAATACGCCGTTACATCTTAAATAATTCACATCCTCGTCTCGTAAGTCTTTGTGAACACAAGTCCAAGTTTCGGGTTTACGTTGCGCGGTTTGAAGTCGAGGGAAATTCCCTGAAGAAATAAGACTTAGTGCTAGGAAATTCTCGAGTTGTCCAGAGTATTGGGCTCAAGCCAACTTTAATCCGGCCTAGTCCCCACATAAACGACCTCGGCAACATTAAATCCTCATGGATTAGCTAGCGTGCTCGCCTCCCACCACGGCGAAACGGATTCGGACTGAATTCAATCATGCAGTCGTCAATCGTGTCATATAATACAGTAAGCTTTAAAAAAACACCACGTGTTCGTCGGTTTCGTTAACCGCCTTCGTGTTTACGGAGTTCAATTTCCGCAACGTATACTGAATAAATATATATTTTCAAGAGGCTCCGCAAAAAATTTAGTGAAGTTTGTTTGTAAATAATAAGTTGAACGTGCCTAACTGTTAGCGGATTTACACGAACAATTCACTTTTTGGGAAATCGTATGTTCAACCAATTTCTGGCTACTCGGTTAAAATTTGGCGGTGCAGCTTCATTAAAAAAACATACATTCACGTACTCAAGCGGGGCATTTTTCATTGCAGTCCGTTCTACTGATATCAAGGTATATATTAATGCTCAAACTTTTAACTTGCAATAAAGAAACACGGGCACAATTACATTGCCGCAGTGTGTTACCGAAAATACACAGAGATAATTTCCTATGCTCTCACTGACGGAAAACCCTACAGGATTTTCTACACAATGATTAAAATTATTAACTTCCTCTACTTACTATGAAACCAGCTTTAAGACCAAACAATACAATAGGAAGAACATACTGATCTGAGTTAGGGATTTTCAGGAGCCACGCACACTTAACAGGTCGAGAGATATCGAGTATGTTGGAATCACTTTTGGCAGTAAATCGTAAAAATTGTTAAATGGATTATTATGTATATGTGTATATATATATATATATATATATATATTAAATAGTTTTGATGAGGAACTCATGTCCGGAAACGTACCGTTGCGGTGTTACAAGGATGACATGAATCAAGATTTCATCTCTCGCCGCACGGTATGCAATCCACCTTGACAACGGGCGACTATAACGTCGTCTAATGCGACATACCGTCTGTCGTTGAAGAATGCGGTACAGTACAAGATGGCCGAATACTCGTTTGCCAAGAACACCGACATGTTTTTAATTTACGGCGTAGCTTAACATAGTGGAATAGCTGCCCAACTTCTGTGCCAGAAGCGTTTTCTGCATCACGTGACTACATCACAAACGATTTTTTTCCAGATTAGAACAACGGCTGCGGAAAACAGGTATCTTGAAAGGTAACGGTGCCAGTTGCGGTACCTCGCGGTGGCANTATATATATATATATATATATATATATATATATATATACATATATATACAGAATACCTCATAATTCATATGACAGAATCTTAGGGGATGTAGACGGCATTCAGTAAATAGTTTTGATGAGGAACTCATGTCCGGAAACGTACCGTTTCGGTGTTACAAGGATGACATGAATCAAGATTGCAACTCTCGCCGCAAGGTGTGCAATCCAACTTGACAACGGGCGACTATAACGTCGTCTAATGCGACATAGCGTCTGTCGTTGAAGAATGCGGTACAGTACAGGATGGCCGAATACACGTTTGCCAAGAACACTGACATGTTTTTAATTTACGGCGTAGCTTAACATAGTGGAATAGCTGCCCAACTTCTGTGTCAGAAGCGTTTTCTGCATCACGTGACTACATCACAAATTATTTTTTCCCAGATTAGAACAACGGCTGCGGAAAACAGGTATCTTGAAAGGTAACGGTGCCAGTTGCGGTACCTCGCGGTGGCACAGCACCCTCGACTTCGAAGGGGAGGTACTTCATTGAGTTGAAGGGAACGAATGGACTAGTAGTCGAGGCATTGCACGTGCCATGAATGTGTCTCACAGCTAGCGATGAGCTTAATTGAAATTTTGAAATATGCGTGACTTATTTTCAATTTTGTCACATGAAATTTAAAAAAAAAAAACCGGAACCAGTGTAACGGTAGTAACGATATCAGTACCAGTATTGGTTTTCAAAACACCAGTACGTAACTATAGGAGGGTGTTCATTTGAAAAACACCAGTATGCCACTATAGGTGGGTGTTGATTTTAAAAACACCAATACGTAACTATATGCGGGTGTTGATCTTAAAAACACCAGTACGTAACTAGAGGAGGATGTTGATTTTAAAAACACCAGTACGTAACTATAGGCGGGAGTTGATTTGAAAATATTAGTATTTATATTTTTGAAAACACGTTCTTTTTCTGAAAGTTTTTGTTGTTTTACATAATATTTTGGTTCAGTAGAGAAAAAAAATCGATATTAACAAAAAATTTATATATTTTTTATCAAAACTAACAAAGATTTATCAAAATAATAATATTGCACTGTTTCGTATTATACTGCTATGTTTGTATAATAAAACAGTAACTGTGACAAGTGAAGCAGATACCACAGACCTGTAAGCACGATCTGTTACACGCTATCTCTGTCAAAGTTATTTCTATGTCAATGACTTTGTGACGGATGTATCCCATGAAACGGAAACACCAGTGACTAATTAGCGGGTTGAGATCTATCGGCTATCTCCACTCGCAGCAGTGTCTTCAGCGTGAGCTGCATGAACAGAGATCTCACCCTCACCACCCCCAGAGGGTAGACGCAATAGGTCCGGNTATCTCCACTCGCAGCAGTGTCTTCAGCGTGAGCTGCATGAACAGAGATCTCACCCTCACCACCCCCAGAGGGTAGACGCAATAGGTCCGGCCGATTATGCACCGTATTTCCACTTCTGTACGTGGTTCCTACACAGCTGTGTGGACGTGCCCGTGTTTCCATGGGACATTCTTTTCACCAATGAAGTGCATTTCACCAGGGAAACTGTTTTCAACTGTCAAAACAGCCATATTTGCAATTAAGGTAGCCATCATGCCACACATTCCTACGGANGCACCCTCGACTTCGAAGGGGAGGTACTTCATTGAGTTGAAGGGAACGAATGGACTAGTAGTCGAGGCATTGCACTACCATGAATGTGTCTCACAGCTAGCGATGAGCTTAATTGAAATTTTAAAATATGCGTGACTTATTTTCAATTTTGTCACATGAAAATTTAAAAAAAAAAAAACGGCACAAGTGTAACGGTAGTAACGATATCAGTACCAGTATTGATTTTCAAAACACCAGTACGTAACTATAGGCGGGTGTTCATTTGAAAAACACCAGTATGCCACTATAGGTGGGTGTTGATTTTAAAAACACCAATACGTAACTATAGNGGGTGTTCATTTGAAAAACACCAGTATGCCACTATAGGTGGGTGTTGATTTTAAAAACACCAATACGTAACTATAGGCGGGTGTTGATCTTAAAAACACCAGTACGTAACTAGAGGACCTACAACTAAAATTTTTGTGGTCATGCATTGATTAGGCGGGAGTTGATTTGAAAATATTAGTATTTATATTTTTAAAACACGTTCTTTTTCTGAAAGTTTTTGTTGTTTTACATAATATTTTGGTTCAGTAGAGAAAAAAATCGATATTAACAAAAAATGTATATATTTTTTATCAAAACTAACATAAAGATTTATCAAAATAATAATATTGCACTGTTTCGTATTATACTGCTATGTTTGTATAATAAAACAGTAACTGTGACAAGTGAAGCAGATACCACAGACCTGTAAGCACGATCTGTTACACGCTATCTCTGTCAAAGTTATTTCTATGTCAATGACTTTGTGACGGATGTATCCCATGAAACGGAAACACCAGTGACTAATTAGCGGGTTGAGATCTATCGGCCATCTCCACTCACAGCAGTGTCTTCAGCGTGAGCTGCATGAACAGAGATCTCACACTCACCACCCCCAGAGGGTAGACGCAATAGGTCCGGCCGATTATGCACCGTATTTCCACTTCTGTACGTGGTTCCTACACAGCTGTGTGGACGTGCCCGTGTTTCCATGGGACATTCTTTTCACCAATGAAGTGCATTTCAGCAGGGAAACTGTTTTCAACTGTCAAAACAGCCATATTTGCAATTAAGGTAGCCATCATGCCACACATTCCTACGGATTTCAGCATACGTTCGGCATCATTCTATGGGCAGGTATCGTCGATGGTCGTGTGATTGGGGCGTACATTCTACCGTTTCTCCTAATGCGTCCCATGCACTTGACATTCCTGCAAGAATTGGAATTGGAAAGGGATTATTAACGTCCCCAGGTGTTTTGCCTGAAGGCTTATTAGGGGACGGATTATCGACTAACTTATAACCTAACGTAAGCCATGCCTTACCAAGGACTCTAACCCAGAACCTCCCCCACCCCAGACTGGCGGCGCACCAACCGTCTGCGCCATGGTGGAAAGTTCGAGATGGACCGATTGCTTGGCCGCCACGATTGCCAGATTTAACTCCTCTCAACATTTTCGTGTGGTGCCGCATGAATACTTGTTTACCAAAACCTAGTAGCAACGGATAAAGGTCTGCTTGCACGAACTGCGATGTGTGTATGAGAACATGTTTCGCATATACAATGTTATATGTGTGCAGCAAAGGTTATGTTTACTGCATCTAGCAGCTTTTGTAGTGCACGCAGGTAAGATTTTAGGTGAGGCGGAAGATATGAATTTCTGATTCGTGCCCTCCGTGTAGCTCCGAACATAGGTTCTTCGCCAAAACTGTATCTACTACGTGCCTAAAACCCCTATCGAAATGTGCAATAGGAATTATAAAACATCCTATACAGGTTGTTTCAAAAGTGATGGTCAAAATTTTAGGAATAAGACGTAAAAATTAAGAGAAGCAAAAAAGTTCCAGTAAACACAGGTCCGGAAATAAACACTTTACGAGATAATGCCGGTTTTGTGCTGGGTAGGGCTAGCTGAATACTAACTACGAACGCCAACAAGAACAGTGAAACTTTGATCTAATGTATAAATCACAATACCGTACAAGTCGTAACTGTGGCTTCCGCACCACAGAAATGTTATTGAAGATTGAATATCACAAAAGCGACAATTTGGGTTAAACAACAGTGACGTCTGTGGATACACAAGGTACAGTACAGTATGGACATGTTAACCAAAGACGTTTACAGTAGGTGTTCAAAATGCTGACCATGCACTTGAATGCATCTGTATTGCCCAACCAGCACGCAAATTCCATTATCTTGTAAACGGGTGATTTCCGGACCCATGTTTAATGGACCTTTTTTGCTTCTCTACATTTGTACGTCTCNCCATTATCTTGTAAACGGGTGATTTCCGGACCCATGTTTAATGGACCTTTTTTGCTTCTCTACATTTGTACGTCTCATCCCTACATTTTTGACAATCACTTCTGGCAAACTCTGTTTATAAACACTGATATGTCAATACATACATATATGCACAAACATCTATATATGCATAAACATGTATATGTATATACACACTTAATCGTTTCCGTCTCTCCTGATTGTGGTTGTATTGAGGCCAAGGTATGTATGTTACATACTAAATCTTTAATATATGTGCGTTACCCATACTTTTGATGTGTTTCTGGAAACTAATCACATACTTAATATCGTTATTTAAAAAATCACCAATCTCGGGAAGAAAAAATAAACGGTTTTGATTTCCTGTGACATTTCTATGATGCTTATTTGCTCCGTTGTTTTTCCTTGGGTACGGATGTTTGGGGTTGGAGAATTAATAAAGGGAGGAATTGTTTGGAGGTAGTAGACGCGACTTGGGATGGGGAAATTATAAGTTAAATGAAAAGGAATGCAGTTCAGGATCGTCAACTTAAACTGAATTACAATTTAAGTTACATAAAAGAAAAAGAAAAAAAAANAAAAGGAATGCAGTTCAGGATCGTCAACTTAAACTGAATTACAATTTAAGTTACATAAAAGAAAAAGAAAAAAAATACACTAAATGAAAAAAAAAACATAAAAGTGCCAATAACGACAGTAACTATTACAGAGCCATAAATTAACAAAGAAGTAGTAGTAAAAGAGACTATACTAATGAAACGGGCAGAATAACACGTACTGGAAGATATAACCATTAAAAATAACGGCTGAATGCCTTTGGAAGAACAATGAAGCAAAGGAAAACATAAGAAAGAAAAATAAATAAAATTGCATAACGGNACGGCTGAATGCCTTTGGAAGAACAATGAAGCAAAGGAAAACATAAGAAAGAAAAATAAATAAAATTGCATAACGGCGAATACTTCAATCGATGGCAAACTATAGGGGAAAGTGAAAGATTACACGAAAAGCCTTTCTTTACAATGATATTTATACAGCTAACAAGGAGGCGTTACTTTTTCGGTGTTTCATAAATAATGAACACTGAACAGTAGCTGACACAACCTCTAACCTAAAAACTGCATCAAGAATATAGGCCCTACAAATAAACAACTTCAGTAAAGCTGTGTTTTATTGTGAAATATATTGCTTCACAATCGAATATTGATTTCTTACTAGCANATAAACAACTTCAGTAAAGCTGTGTTTTATTGTGAAATATATTGCTTCACAATCGAATATTGATTTCTTACTAGCAAACATTACATAAAACTTAATAACGCTGCAGATCATAGATCAATAGAAGTTTCCATCAACGCAATGCAAGCAAAAATGTTTAGAGGTAGACTATGTGTAAAAAAATAAATATTNATAAACAACTTCAGTAAAGCTGTGTTTTATTGTGAAATATATTGCTTCACAATCGAATATTGATTTCTTACTAGCGAACATTACATAAAAATTGATCACGCTGCAGATCATTGATCAATAGAAGTTTCCATCAACGCAATGCAAGCAAAAATGTTTAGAGGTAGACTATGTGTAAAAAAATAAATATTAATTATTTTAAATTTTTATAAGGCTGAAATAATGTCGAGTTTAACAGTTGTTAAGTTGTACACCATTACTATTATATATATGTATATATATAATATATATATATACACACACACACACACAAGCGCGCGCACACACGCGCGCTTCAGATAAATGGAAGAGGTTGCCTCCACTTCAACAAATCGAACATAATTAGCTCCATCAAACAAGTTCGCCGATACTTTTTTAAATATTTCTTGAGCGCTTTTTTTCTGATATTTCATGTTTTTTCTTAAAGTAAAGATTGACTTTGTACATGTATTCGTACGCATTAGAAATAGTATGCTTTCGAACTAATCTCAGAAAGCAAGTTAATACGTCTCAAATATTACTGAATACTGTAACTTCGTAAGAAAGTTAAAATTAATTAGTACACGGCAAAGCTAATTTAATCCTTAGCTCAAACAAGGTACCTGAGAATTCACTTCAGTTATGTTTTACGGCCGCCAGTACTGTTTCAGCAGTATTGCAGTTTTTCGGAATTGAGTTATATTAGTCCTTTTATCTATAATATATCCAGGAGTCTCTACGGAAATACTCGAATAACTAATATACAAAATCCGAAATTATGCATGCGTAACTGCTTGGGAGAAATCCTGTTGACAGATGCAAAAAAAAAATGCTGTCAACCTAGCAGAATTCAAATTATATTCTTTCGATTGTGTAGCATTATTCCTCCAAAATAATNCCTTGGGAGAAATCCTGTTGACAGATGCAAAAAAAAAAATGCTGTCAACCTAGCAGAATTCAAATTATATTCTTTCGATTGTGTAGCATTATTCCTCCAAAATAATAAAAATCCTAGCTGAAGCCTTTGATAAAGGACAAGACAAAAAGAAAACCATCTACAACCATTTTGGTTGCTATATAGTGCTACAATAAACTAACGACACACATTATTCCAGTATGCAGACTGAACTGAAATATCCCCTTGCATTTAATTTGATTTCGGAAAAATGGTATGATAAGTCAGAGCACAGATTCGGAAATTTACTATTGCGGTGTGTGAAGTGACTAAAATGATGTAATCTAATTTTTTTAAGAATTCTGCTTTGATTTATTTTATCATATACCGTCTCAGAGCAGATGTAACTGAAATGTTCACTTGTTGAAGTCTAGCTTGGCTAAAAATTTATTGGTGAAATTTTCCAGGCCTAACATACAAGTTAGATGCTGAATATTTAATATCCATGTGCTGCCCATGGCGTGAGCGTGCTTTTAGAATGTAATTCCATTCTCATCCGCAACATTTAGAAATTACCAATAGTAGGGAGAAGTAAAATTACATAACTCATTTCCCAAGCTATGTGTTTTTTCTTCTTTGGAAAGGCGCGTTTTCAACAACAGAGTCAAACTATTTCATATAAAAACCGAAATTATTGTATACAGAATATTTTTTCCGCGTTTAGTATCCATTGTAAGAGCAATACCGCTGGCATTTAATGTTTCTGAGATTCTGCAGTTTTGTAACAACTGCCCATTACACAGTGGTAAAACAGACTTTTTATAATTTTTTTTATAACACATCCATATACTTTCCCCTTAAAGCAAACTATGGTTTTGTTACGCGCTCGCTGCTTTGAATCCCACGCGAGCGAGTGTAAGTGATGGACAGCAGTTATATAATAGCGGCGGCAGCAAGTAAAATGATTGTTTTGAATGAACAAGATACCTATACGGCGCTGGCCGCGTATATGTTATAGAAAGCGAGCCAACGCGATAATTCTTTTTGCGGCGCACGCTGCTGACACTGGTTGTAATGATTTCTGCGTTTATCTGAAGAATGCTCTGGATCTCGTTCTCTAAGCGTGACTAGGGGTGCGTTGAACCTTCCAGATGATCAAGGCAAACGATGTAATAGTGTAACAGGTATCCAAGCCGAGGAGTTGATGAGTAAATGAGTGGCTGAGTTCCGAGCGATAGAAGCCGAGCAGCGAGAGAAGTGACCAGCGGATGGGAAATCTACGACTGCGAGTATCAAGCAGTGAAGAGTTTTGTCACGGAAATTTACGGCACAAAAGGAAGGGAAAATTTTACAAGTGAGGGAATATCGCCCACAATGTCAGGAAAAAATTTATGGCGATAGTAAATAAAATGCGAGACAATTACAATTACCAACACGACTTATATTCCATATTTACCTACCCACTAACCTTAATGAAAAGACAAAAATTCTCATTCGAGTTACTACTCAATACATTCTGAAAGTAAACACGGATCTACGCGAACAGTGATAATCAAAACTAATTAAATATTGTCGAAAAAAATTATTTATCTACAAACGTTTTAAATTACTTACTGGCGTGTTATTGTCTTCAAACATTATTTTTGTGTAAACGAGCTTAAATTTTAAATGTTCAAATGTAACGGAAATGTGAGGAAATTGTTAAATTCCGAATAATTTCTATAACTTGCTTATAATTCATGAGTGCATTATATTAATTACTGAATTGAACAGTTTGCCTTCAGTTCTTTGTGAGAAATGCATCACAATGTTATTAAAGTTTTTCGAGTGTACCATATATAAATATACTAATACATTTTTTCAATGTCGATTTAGTTATTTCTTAGTATTAAAATACTCATATTAGTAAAAATTAATACACAAAAGACTTAACAACGCAGAAGAGTTTATGCACCCATACCAATAATGTAAACATCCCAACATTTGGGCTGTTGTACTAGATTTATCCAATGTAGTTCTTCTGAGCATGTCATACTTTTCATAAACAGGCAGAGCTTAAGAGTTGCGCGAAAATATTTTGCGCTGAACGAACGATAATTTTACCACACTCATTCGATATATTTCTCTACAGAGTGTAAAACGTACCACAGAGTGTAAAAACTATGACGTTTAGTGTGGTAAAGTGTGAGCAACGAAAACAGGTATACAAAAAATTTGTATTTATATTCATACGAGTTCTTATAAACTTTCAAACGGATAAATAAGGAAAAAAAATATTATGTACATATTAAAATTATTTTTTACAAAAAACCAGTAAATTCTGGTCACTATAATTTTTAAAAAATCTTATTTTTTATTAACATAAATAATTTTCGTAATGGGTTCTACGCTGTTTTTATTCAAATATTTCAATGCGCTATGTTCTGCAGCCTGTTTTTAACTGCGCACTTTTTATCGACATCTAACTCAGTAAGTGAAACTTGCTGGAGAAAACATATTTGCTGTTTCCTTTAAATTAAGTCAATGTTTTTAAAAATGTTATTTCTTTTAATGTTCAAATGAGGTATCTTAAATTTTTGCAAAGGTTCTGTCGAAAACAATGGTACACTTAACAGAAAAAACCATGGTGCAGAACAGACTAGAGATACTATAGGCGTGATTTACATATTAAAAGCAGCCTAATTATTCCAATGACTCTTTTAAGATACAGTAATGTTCTCTGGATATTTTGCCATTAATGCTCTTTGGAGTTTTTGGAATGGCATATNTTTTAACTGCGCACTTTTTATCGACATCTAACTCAGTAAGTGAAACTTGCTGGAGAAAACATATTTGCTGTTTCCCTTAAATTAAGTCAATGTTTTTAAAAATGTTATTTCTTTTAATGTTCAAATGAGGTATCTTAAATTTTTGCAAAGGTTCTGTCGAAAACAATGGTACACTTAACAGAAAAAACCATGGTGCAGAACAGACTAGAGAGACTATAGGCGTGATTTACATATTAAAAGCAGCCTAATTATTCCACTGACTCTTTTAAGATACAGTAATGTTCTCTGGATATTTTGCCATTAATGCTCTTTGGAGTTTTTGGAATGGCATATTCATAAAATTATCTGTACTTCCTAAAATATGGATTCAGATATATTCAAAAACCAAGAAGGCTGTTATAAACACAAGTTCCAAGATATGTTGATTATATTCCAGTTAAAAACTACATTGTTGTGAAGAGAAAATTTATTTCAGATTTTGTATCCTTATGTTCGAGTTATTCCTCTGGAAATACAATATTGCTGGAATTCTGCAGTTTTGTAAACCCAGCCGAAATAACAAATCTGAAAATGCCACAATGTTAGCATATTTAGTTGAATTTTTCAAACTCTTAATAGGTTGGAACTATAGTTCACTCTGCGCACTAGTAGTGGATTGCAAAGCACACAACGAGAAACCAAAGTCCACTTATAATAACGACTTACCACTGGTAACTTGCAGTAGGCTGGCGAGTAGACAGAATCGCGACAGAACCAGAAGTCTCCCTGAGTAGTGCCGGTATGCTGGGGCCATACTGTGTCCTGGAAAAAAAATTATAAACATGCATTATAAATAGCTCACAGATGCACGAGATAATGAAATGCCCGCACATTTACCCTAAATCAGCTTCTATAAGTAAAAAAGGGTCTGAAGATCAACCAAAACCTAATGCAATAGCAAATACTTTGGGATCACATAGGGTCATGTATTCTCGTGTGCAATTGTGCAAGGCAGCGGCAGTTCTATCTGTGGACAAAACAGTTTTAGACTTTCAGGCAATGACGAACTCGTCGGTTCCCTAATAGCTGGGGTGATAGGTGTGATGTAAGGTGGAAATAAGAAAACGGTGGAATGCGATGGTGTGGGAAATGGGAGTACCCAGAGAAAACTCACTAGCGAACACCAACGTCCGTCACGGTTTCGACATGCGAAAATACAGGCCTGAACTCGCAGGGAATGGAACCCGGTTCGCCATGGNGGGCTTCTGATCTTATCACTACACAATCGCGTGAGTGTACGCCCAAAGTTTTTCATTGAGAAAACTTACACTACATTGTCCGTGCAGTGTCAAGTTTAAGTAATTTAGGTTTTGGAATAGATTAGCGTGGCTCGCAATGATGAAACAGGAGATGACAGGAGTTAAATTATTATAATGGTTTACGAACCATTGTATACCGTCTCGATACTGACTGTGGAAGTTGGGTGCGAACCATCGCCGAGCAGTATCTCCAAAACACTGTGACGCGCTATCATGCACACAACCGAGGACCGTAACACTGGCTGGACGACACCGACGCCAAGCATTTTTAAGTCCTTCAAATCTCTTGCCACTGTTAATTCTGCCGCCGACAACGGTGCTTCCATTCCACCATTATTTTACTCTATTTCCTCGCTGGAAACACTAAGTATAACGACTGCAATAGGAGGAACGAGGATATTGCAAATTTTCTCCGCTCTAGGGGAGATAGTTTCCTGACGTTTCTGTAATCACCTCGTGTATTCTTGACGCAGTTATCAGGGAAGATAAGTTACTATCACAAAGTTTTGTGCACCTACCAACGTATTAATTTGTAATCATTAGCATGTTTTATTTTTTTATGGTCTGTGCTATCATTAGGCCTAACGAAAAACTTTAACGAATACGTATTTTATGAATTTAAAATGTTTGAAAATGTGACCGAAAAATTAAATTCACATGAAATTATGATATATTATATTTTACCCAATGTGACCTAACCCGTCCTAACCTAACATATTTTGTAAGAGAGCCAAACACGGGTACTGCTGTGGTATGCAAGGAGGATGGAAATTGTGATAAGTCTCTCTTAGAAAGAGAAAAAGCAATGCCTTGAGTTAGATACTTCCCTTTCCGCACGACGGCGCCACAACCACAAAGAGATACCTCGTTTCAGGACAGTAAACTAGAGTTAAAAATGTGGTAAAACCTGCAATGCCTTCACTGCTTCTCTCCATAACGAATGAAGTAAGTGGTCGCTATGGCATCACACTCGTGTAGCAAGTGGTCGAATGCGTGATTGTGCTAGAGTCCAACTCCTCCCATTACACAGATCTATTATCACCGAGTGGGTATTTAAGTATTACCAAGCCCACTTCTGTTAAAAGTCACCTTCATCTTTATTATGTCTGTGCATACCAGTTTTATGTGCAACCTATACCCTACACTACCTTTTGCTGCAGTTTCATATATTGTGCTATTATTATATACTTTCCTATGATTGAAAAGTATAATTTATTTATGGTGAGAAATTACACAAAGCAAGTCAAATAGCGACTCCATCACCAACTCTGTAATGGAGGTAGCGACGGCGTCATCTTTGAACTGTGAGGTTCAGAGTGCGAGCCCCTAACGATACATAGTACGAACGTGCGTGAAGTTTTTAGTTGCGGGTTTAGAATGGTTTACCAAATAAGCTATATCTCGATAATTGCACGCTCAAGTGGCCGGGGCCACGGTGGTGTAGTAGTCAGACTACTCGGTTCCCATCTAGGCGAACAGAGTTCCATTCTCGGAGAAGTCGCTGCCGGATTTTCGCATGTGGGAATCGTGCTGGACGATGCCGCTGGTCGGGGATTTTTCTCGGGGATCTTCCGTTTCCTCCGCCCTTGAATTCCGTCGCTGCTCCATACTCAGTATCTCACTTCATCCTCATCGTCTCTCAAGACCTATATCTCAAGACCTGCCCAAATCTCTCCACACCACTCTTCAAGTGGCTCCTGCAGACTTTACGTCAACAACTCGCCTTTGTGAACTGTTCAGCGGCGGCCTTGTCGTTTTGTGGAATAATTATAAAATATAATATCTTAATTTAAACATATTTCAACAATTTTTTTTATAATTTTTTAAAATTATTTTATGACACTTCCTAAAAGTTTTATTTGGGGTAACCACAGATAAATTTGCACAAGTATAGCAAGTGTAATTTGCAAGCAGACCCAATTAATAAATAATAAGCTATTTTTTTAATAGAAACTAATTTTACTGTAGCTCTCTTTCAAATGTCCGGCCTTAGAAGATGGCCACCTCAACGCCTCGTCTTGCTTGTGTAAGCGATTCTTCGTCTCTGCGGCAAGTAGAGAAATCTATTTAGAGAGAACCGGGGATGCTTCATCAACGATTCTCACATCACAATTACTAATTATGACTACTTTTCAATGCAAGTCCTCATCATTTATTTGCCGTATGTGATTGCAAAGCGCAACAGTGAGCATTGGAGACAAAAAAAATTCAATATCTTCATATCAATAACCAATAAAACACGTTAAACCTTTCGTATTATTTTCGTACATCTGTATAATTTGTACTTTCTCGCAATCTTGCCGAATGCGAAATTTTACACGAAACCTACTCATATCTCAGTTTCAATTTGAAAAAAAGCAAAAGAGTAGAAAATATACTACTTTTTTGGGAAGTAAAGATTTATTTAAGTTTTGATTTATTTCGTAGAGTATTTATGGCCTCACACGACTTAAATAACTACCCTTCTCGCAACTGCCAGGTGCCACATTTCTCCTTGCAGTTTCAGCAAGACTATGCTCACTTTCCCGCGAAATATGGCTGCAATAGTCTGCCGACCACTTCGACTGCCCAAGCCCACGCGTCATCGTTTCTCCTCCTGACCTGTGTCACGTGTGGCACAGTGCGACCAGATAATCCACCTTGGAAAATCAGGACAGCTTTTCCAACTCCTACGATTGCTCCTCACTAATGCCGATGCACTAGTATGAGGTACTGCCTTGACAGTTGCGAAAATACACTTGTCAGCAAATGGATGGATCATATGCCCTTTTAAATAAAACAAAGAAACTTCCCCTTTTAAAAATAGTTAAGCTGCTCAACATTCACATCCCCACAAGTCCCAGGAGTGAACAGCAGTAGATTTAAGTAAACCATGGTAAGTGCTTTTTAACTGAATAGTTACTACTTTTTATTTTTGTTTACCTACTCCCATTTGCATGAATCATATTCAAAGAAAACGATAATTTTTTTAATTTCATTTCTAATCACTCGCCGGTAGGTTATTGAATAATGTATGTGAAGATTTTAATGCGTACAAACAAATATACAAGACGAAGTGTTGCTTTGTTCGAACGAAAAAATTTGCAAAAAATTAAAACTTGTTAATTTGTAACATTGATACCTTCAACTGAGCAAGCACTTGATGGATTGTGCACCATCTTTCGCTGCCCTGTGCGAGACTAAAGACAAATGAAGGTGATTTTGTAGAAGAATTATTTATGACAGCTGCAACAAAAAATACACGTACGAGTTTCATTTAAGTAATTTGTTATGCTTTCTACAGGCAGTTATTAGATATTCGTGTTAACCAAAGGAAAAATATTAAAATATAATAATAATTACTTTTTTTATTGTAAGATGTGGTACATTTATTTTGTCCTATATTGTGTAGTGTGAAATCCAACATATTAAANTATTTTGTCCTATATTGTGTAGTGTGAAATCCAACATATTAAACTTTTGCGAGGTGATAACACTTATAGAAGACTGTTCATGGTTAATTGAGCACTTTTGAAATCTAAATCTGAAAAATGTCACAGTCCCTACCTGCATATGATTATTTTAACGGACACACTGGCTGTCATGAGCCCAGTAAAGTTGGTAAGACAGAGGTAAATATTTGTTCTTATNAACTTTTGCGAGGTGATAACACTTATAGAAGACTGTTCATGGTTAATTGAGCACTTTTGAAATCTAAATCTGAAAATGTCACAGTCCCTACCTGCATATGATTATTTTAACGGACACACTGGCTGTCATGAGCCCAGTAAAGTTGGTAAGACAGAGGTAAATATTTGTTCTTATAATTATTTCACAGTTTCACTTGACCGATGAATGGATAAAGTGATCTGAATGTTGGCAATGTTAGTTTTATATATGGCGGAATAATACACAACGTGCGCACAAGTAGCGACTTAAGTGCTCAGTTTATTGTGAACAGCCTCTGTTTATTTTTAATATGTTGTTCTCACACAAACACCTTCGTGAAACCTATTTTTAAAAACATTCCATGCATTTATGGTGGTAATATTTTATAATAAACACTCTTTTAAGTCCCTTCTTCATAATGTGTAACCTATAGACGTTAGTTATAAATTATATGCATCATCTGAAGAACGGAACTGCAATTCTATGGTTTTCACTTCTTACTTTGTAACTCCAAGGAAACACAAAAATCTTCAATATTGAGCTGTCTTACAAAGCTGAGTTAATGTGCTTATTTGAAGTAGAGAATCCATATAGTGATAAGAGGTAAATTGGCATGAGGACCAAATTTATTACCTCAAGCATGCAGCTTTTCAGTTGAACTAAATGCGTGACATCCTTTTGTGTCCTAATAAAAGAAAGTTATCTCTCCCTTCACGACTAAAAAATTTCTATGTTCTAACACGTGCAGTTTAAAGTATTACCCAAAACATTCCCTTCGTCCAATTTTTACTGTACGCATCAGTTTTATTTTTGTACACGATGTTTCCTTTTTTAAACATATACATATTTACATATACATATATATATATATTCATACATACATACACATACACGCACGCACATACGGGTGAGTCACCCGCGCCTATTTTTCCGTATCTACGCATCCCGCACACAATATGACCCATCTAACAAAACATCAATCGTAGCTTAACAACACGTGCGCTTTGATTTGTTGTCGTCAGTAGAGTAAGCGGTGAACGGATGGTGCTATGTTAGCGATACGATGAGAAGCAGTCACTTTTCAAAGAATGCACATCCGTTTGATCATGTTGCATCAGGTTATTGCGATGTTTTCAGAATACATTGGGACGTGACGATTGCGTCCGTAGTAACACACATCTGCCTCGCTTCGAGCGATTATGTTTCTTCATGTGACGTAATATTACAGTCACCTCTTAATGTTTTGATGAAAAGAAACCAACGCGCACGTGCTGTTTTGAAACGATTCTTTATTTCCGCGCCGCTGATTGGTGCAGGCTGACAAGGGCGTCGAATGTTCAACTAACAGGCGAGGCGCCGTAACGAGTACGCACACGGCACGGGACTCGGCTACACAAGAGACTATTATTTTACAGCGGAGGAATTGTTTTGTTAAATTGGTATAACTGTGTGCGGGTTGCATAGATACGGAAAAATAGGCGCGGGGGACTCACCCGGTATATATGTTTATGCTGGCTGAACTTTTAGAGAGTTTAGCAACCTGACGGGGTTGTGGGATACATTCAAATCACATAAAATTCTACGCACATTACTTAAATGTATTTTAAACATCTAGGGCAAAGTACAAAGTTGTGGTATAATCATGACTCTTTCTCGGTTAAGAACATTAAAAAAAAAAAATCTTGCATCCAATACTCGCTCACACATGGAACCAACGTGTAGGTCAACCGTCACCAATACCGTACGTACATAACTTCTGAAACCAACGCAGTACTCGCTGTAACATAAGCGTACACGAAAATGTTGAAACAGTAAAACACAAATATTACAACTTTGTTACTTGCTCAAATAGTTGAAAACATGATTTATATAAACTTTATTAAGTAGTTTCAAGTTTTCCATTCTAGTAAAACTCTGATGAACACGAAGCCCATCCAACATAAAAAATAAACCAAATCGCCATTACAACAAACTTTAGTTCCAAAACTCGTCTCGTCTTCATACTTGAATATTTACGTGAATACATATTTACGTGATTAAAATAAGCGCTAAAGTTATATTAATGCGAATCACGAATGTCAACAGACAAACTATTTGTGTCATAATACATCAAGCATGCATTGAAACCAAAACAAATCTCTCTCATTCGCCATATACTAGAGCAGAAAATTTTACGAACATGAAATTCAAGACAAAATACGCTCCGCCTATACCAGTTC
This sequence comes from Clitarchus hookeri, assembly GCA_002778355.1. Taxonomy (NCBI): domain Eukaryota; kingdom Metazoa; phylum Arthropoda; class Insecta; order Phasmatodea; family Phasmatidae; genus Clitarchus; species Clitarchus hookeri. The sequence goes on from NQII01004429.1 coordinate 182,523, forward strand.
CCTCCTGTTATGAAATATATTTTTTTTAATGGACCTATAATACTAAATATATGGGTTTAGCGGGCAGGGTCGCAACAACAGCAATTTTTATCCATACTTTGTACAATTTTTTGCGTTTACAAAAATTTATTCTGTGTCTGAACTGTGGTTTGGTTAAGGGCAACCTGTAGATAAGATGTATTTACTGCCACCGGAAAAAAGCTAGATTGTCATACAATAGCTGTTACACTATCGTCTCAATAGCAACATATTATGTTGTTCAAATAATTAGCGAAGTATCTGTAATAAACATGTAAATATTATTTGGTATAGGTCTAAAGATTTTTTAAATATATTGTACCGACATATAAAAAATATAAAAAATGCACAGAACAGTATTTGAACAAGCAGAAAACTGTTACTGAATTAACATTTTACCCAAAAGAACTATCACGATACATACTTGCCCATTATGAAAATAGGCAGGTAAAGTTGAAGATAATTATTAGGTTTCTGGGTTTGGTTTTTAACGACGGGAGCCTTTAAAACATGCCATACTTGTTACGTTGCGTTATTATTGACATGAATGTAGGCCTATAAATAATTTACAATGAGCTCTAACTAAAACATTTATCTACTTTTCTGATAAATACATACATTGCGAGGAATAAAAATTTGGACGCGCCATAGTAGACGTGGATATCGTCAGGGGAATAGCAAGAAGCTATGCATTCTGCGCATGCATCGGTTTCGGTCACAGATAAATCATGAAAATGTGTGCCTTATAGTTACGGCATAGACCACAGCTTAACGAAGGAAGTCGCTAGCACTATAACGTTCTCGAATACTATTAAGTCCCTGAAATAACATAAGCAGCGCTATAACCCTTATAAATACATTGTATTTATATGTTGGTATGAGTTATATAGACGTAGTGCAACTCTTCTTTTGTTTTATGTTTTCCTTATACATGATGAAATTGCAGAGAAGTTTCAGTTGGACTGATGCTAGGGATAGCCAAATTCATCTTCTCAATCGATTCTGATGAATCGAACTGGATCGGAACGATTCCATTCTGATTCCAATTATAATCGGAACATTCGATTCGATTTATCCGATTCGATGCACTCAATATAAACCTATACAAATTTGTTGACTTTCCACCTTTAAGGAAAAATATCTAACGCCAACTTGGATTTTTAAATTTTCTGCCATAACTTTTGTTTACAAAGTTTTACTGACATTTTTGACATTACGTAATGTTAAAAAATAGCTACTCGAGCCTTTGTTTGCGGTTACATTTTTACTGCGGTAAGTATTTTTTATGCTGGAGCGAAATAAGTAAAACAATGCAGTATTTTACTTCTTCCGCTCCAGCTTACAATATAATCATNATTTTTTATGCTGGAGCGAAATAAGTAAAACAATGCAGTATTTTACTTCTTCCGCTCCAGCTTACAATATAATCAATCCAGTGAGAATGTAATGCTAAGGAAAGGTTCGAGAACCTATTTTTTTACACATTGTAATGCCAAAAATCTCACTATGACTTTTTAAACAAAAACTACGGAAGAAATGTAAAAAATTTAAAATGGTGCCTGATGTTCTTTCTTTAACGGGACGCAAGGAAAGATAAATATATATTATCTGCCGTCATCACTTTTACTTTTATCCAATTAAATATATTCAAGGAAAATAATGAAAATGGTTAAAAATCAGCAATTTTAGGGTTTTCCTGCACAGTTTCCCTATAAGGGAAACTAAAAAAGTATAAAGTTGCCTCTTTAGTTAAATCTACTAGTTTTCACTACGTGTATTAATATCCTACTGTTACAGAATTAATATGTTGATAAATTGTACTAATCTTGAATGAATTGCGTGGCCTTGGGAGCGCCCGTCGCAATGCCCTCTTCTGGCTGCAAATAATAATTACTGACTGTCAATTGCATTGTCTGTTACAAAAAAAAATGTAGATAACCAGGGCAGTTATTAAACTACTTCAAATTCCATCTCTTCTCATGAGGACCATCGGTGACGGTGACTATAATCCATTCACATTTAGTTCCAACTTTTCTGAAGCCCTGCTAAAGTTCTACTTTCAGGCTATTCCTCCGCCTCATGCAAACAAAGTGTAACAGAGTAGAGAAAATTACACCAAAAGGACAACGCACCGCATTCGTGCGCACTAAGTGTGTTAATATTTTGCATAAAACTATTTCTTACTTGGCATTACCAACTCANATTTTTTATGCTGGAGCGAAATAAGTAAAACAATGCAGTATTTTACTTCTTCCGCTCCAGCTTACAATATAATCATTCCAGTGAGAATGTAATGCTAAGGAAAGGTTCTAGAACCTATTTTTTTACACATTGTAATGCCAAAAATTTCACTATGACTTTTTAAACAAAAACTACGGAAGAAATGTTAAAAATTTAAAATGGTGCCTGATGTTCTTTCTTTAACGGGACGCAAGGAAAGATAAATATATATTATCTGCCGTCATCACTTTTACTTTTATCCAATTAAATATATTCAAGGAAAATAATGAAAATGGTTAAAAATCAGCAATTTTAGGGTTTTCCTGCACAGTTTCCCTATAAGGGAAACTAAAAAAGTATAAAGTTGCCTCTGTAGTTAAATCTACTAGTTTTCACTACGTGTATTAATATCCTACTGTTACAGAATTAATATGTTGATAAATTGTACTAATCTTGAATGAATTGCGTGGCCTTGGGAGCGCCAGTCGCAATGCCCTCTTCTGGCTGCAAATAATAATTACTGACTGTCAATTGCATTGTCTGTTACAAAAAAAAAATGTAGATAACCAGGGAAGTTATTAAACTACTTCAAATTCCATCTCTTCTCATGAGGACCATCGGTGACGGTGGCTATAATCCATTCACATTTAGTTCCAACTTTTCTGAAGCCCTGCTAAAGTTCTACTTTCAGGCTATTCCTCCGCCTCATGCAAACAAAGTGTAACAGAGTAGAGAAAATTACACCAAAAGGATAACGCACCGCATTCGTGCGCACTAAGTGTGTTAATATTTTGCATAAAACTATTTCTTACTTGGCATTACCAACTCANAACGCACCGCATTCGTGCGCACTAAGTGTGTTAATATTTTGCATAAAACTATTTCTTACTTGGCATTACCAACTCACCTATTTTCACACAATTTTTATTTATCTTAATAATATACTAAATATTTTAATTTGTAGACTGAATGTAAGTAAAAGTTAATTTAAACGTTTGTAATACGTGACATATTTATGAAACAAACAAATAGTCATAATAGGTTGATTTTTCAAAGTGTGAAGATACCGCGAACAGGCTCTAATGAGATATCAGATATGACGAGGTTTGACTAGCGATGGTTTAAGGCAAACCTCTGTCATAACTGTTATTTATGGTCGTCAAGTCGACTATAATGTATAATCCAAGCCAACTATAATCTTAGGAGTCACATCTTTGTTAGGCTTTTGCGCAGTGTTAAAATTGTATTACTACAAAATTAATGATTTACGAACACAAATAACAAGAAAAATTAAATAGCGAAGACACAGTACTCAGTAAAAGTTCTGGGCGGCTCTTAAAATGTGAGGTCTTCATAACCGATGAGGTTTGCGTAAGGTGGATATGGAGCACGAGAGGAATGCTATGGTGGGGCAACCTGAAGTTCTCCAAGAAAAAAAAACTTGTCCTTGGTAGATCGCCGTTTGTGGCACCAACTGAACATGGATTACATGTCTGTCTTGTAAGGGTATTGGATAATGAATGAAACACATTGTTCGATATATCATTGATCCAGAGGCGATCGTACACACCGCACACATACCCGAAGGAATATTTTAGAAATAGCTTGGCGAACTGTTTGTCTGCGCCAGAGTAGCGCGACGACGATGTTGGTAGCTTCAGTAACAGCATTGAAGGGCCTGTGTTGGAGTCCATTGCGACCAAGAGGGGAGGGGGGGNGACGATGTTGGTAGCTTCAGTAACAGCATTGAAGGGCCTGTGTTGGAGTCCATTGCGACCAAGAGGGGAGGGGGGGTCATGAGTGGTCTCATAAGCTTCATCTTGCTTTCGCAAATACATATCTGACATCCTCGGTCGTTTTGGTAGCACTCCTGAGGGACCCGGCTGCGGAGAAGCGGCGCGCGTGACGTTTTCGTTCTGCACGCTAGTATTTGGAGCCCCATAACTTCTTTCCTGGTAATCAGATTCTCTTTATTTTCACTTTCCTCTATATCTGCAGCTTTGTTCTGCCGAAGTTAATGGCAGTTGTCGGTTTTATGACGGATTTTGACTCGGATCCTNCCTCTATATCTGCAGCTTTGTTCTGCCGAAGTTAATGGCAGTTGTCGGTTTTATGACGGATTTTGACTCGGATCCTTGCCCTTCTATCGCGGCATGACGCTGTTTCACGAGTTCAAAGCGCAGCTGCTTCGAAAATTTTTAGAGTAGATCAGTGGTTGTTGTATTAAAAGGAGGGCCCTTTCAATCCCTTTCGAATGAGCTATCACTGGCGTCCTTGGCACTTGTAGTTTCGGAGCAATGGCGCGCGAGATAATACAAATGCTGCAAATTTGCACAGAAATTTGTCTCGAACTCAATGACGCACCACCGGAAGCGATAAGGCGAACGTTTTAAAACAAAGTATTTATAATGTGCGGGAAACCTTGCTCCGTCGATCGGTACACGTGCATGGTCCGGCGTGCGTACGGGGACTGAGTGACGGGGCGAGGCGCGGTACATGTTTTCGTGACGGCGAGTGCGGCACGCATCACTCCCCGAGCGTGCGGGAAACACATGTAATCCATCTCAAAACCATCGGCTAACTGCAATGTGTCCCACATGTCCCACATCTGAAAATGCGAGTTAACTCCGCCGGGAATCCAACCAGATTCGCCGAATACCATGTTTCCTCTTTAAATGATTGTTCTTATTTGCAGTATTTCCACATTTCTTTAGTATATCAGTACATAATTTACACCTTTTTGATAACGCAGATTCGCAAATTAAATATTTCCACACACCACTAATTTCGATCAACAGCATTGTTAATTATCAAACCGAGACCCGCGTACTCCCTGTATACTCGGTTGTCGTCCGACGTCTCTGAATATTGCCCTATATGGTTCATGTAGCTTGCGAATTGCGACCTTGTGCCTGTGCGTGAAAAGCCAAAATAGTTTAAACCTTAACTTCAACAAGTTCATTAAAAAGCATAGTTACTGTTAAGCTGGGTTGACACTAGTAAAATAAAGCGGTAACTTACGCGTTATGTCATGTATGGAAGAAACGAAGGTGTTATTTGACGTTTGGTTTCCAATAGAACTTAGCATGTCGTGTGAAGTGTTGGGATTTTCTTAAGTGTTCAAAGTAATTGTGGGGGAGGGAGGTGGTGACAAATCAGAACAGAGNCGTGTGAAGTGTTGGGATTTTCTTAAGTGTTCAAAGTAATTGTGGGGGAGGGAGGTGGTGACAAATCAGAACAGAGCAGTTGGTGTTGTTGGCGGGAAACTGTTATTTGCAGTAATGCAAGCATGTTTTTTATTATACTTGTCAATAAGGTCGCTATAATAAGTTCCTCCAATCGATGTATACATAAATGGATGTGTTATACGACGTTACGTTTGGAACNAATAAGGTCGCTATAATAAGTTCCTCCAATCGATGTATACATAAATGGATGTGTTATACGACGTTACGTTTGGAACAAAGTTTTCATTGGCTAGACTTACGAATTATCAGGTGAACAGCGAATCGTAAATCCATGTACAAGAACTGCAGTTACTGCATAATTCTTAATATATAATTTTTCAATTATAGTCCCAGCTTTAGTAGTGTTTAGTCATAGCGACAACATAAATAATCTTTACTATGTTATTTCGTAAATACAGACAACAACCAAATACGAAATTCTAAATGAAGGAATCGATCTGAACCTTTTCATAGATTCGATTATTCAAAATAATCAAAGCCCCTGAATCGATTCAGCACCTAATCGAATCAAAATAGACCATTTGTATGTTAATCTACTAGTACCTGCACCAGATGATCAGAAGAACTTGCCTTCGTTCTTGTTATTGGTTGATGCAGTCACGCAGGGTTTGATTGTCTTTATATACAAAAGGAAAGAGACATACTTACTGACTAACATATCAACGTCTAGTGTCAACCATTGGTTCTAGAAATATTTAATTTTGAGTAAACTTGTATTATGTAATATAGGCAACAACTAAATAAGGTTTTTTTTCCCGGAATTCAACGCTTAAAGGGCTTAGATGGAAGTTAATAGCTTTTATAGAAAAAAAAAAATATAAGATGGTAATTTGAAGCCACCGAAACTCTGTAATGGCAGTAGGCTGCAAGCCAAAATTCTACATCGCAATGGAGTCGAGGCCGCTATTTTAACTGGATCGGCTCAGGGAGAAGCAGTGTTTGTGCCGCGTATTCCATTGACTATCAATGACCTCTCTTTTGAATCCAAGAGACTGCAATTTCCCCTCCAAGTGTGCTTCCCGATGACGATAAACCAGTCGCATGGGNCCTCTCTTTTGAATCCAAGAGACTGCAATTTCCCCTCCAAGTGTGCTTCCCGATGACGATAAACCAGTCGCATGGGTAAACTCTCAAATTCGTAGGAGTGTACTTTAAGCAGGACTGTTTCTCCCAAAGTCAGTATTACGTGGCATGCTCGCGTGTAAGCTCACCTCTCAGCCTGGTTGTTTTGGTGGCACCCTCTGAAATGGCAAAGAACATTGTTTGCAAAGAAGTGTTGTAAAAAGCCTAACTTACTTTTTGACACGGCCGATAAACAATAACAATTCCAAACTAAACACTCACAATTATCTTATTTTTTGACTAGGATTTCATTCCATTTTCTATTTTAAAATATGTAGCATGTTCTATTTTAAAGGCATACTTATTATTTAAATAATATTGAAAGGAAGACACGAATTCCACGTGGACAATATTACAGGCAAAGGCTAGTGTTTGTAANCTCTCTTTTGAATCCAAGAGACTGCAATTTCCCCTCCAAGTGTGCTTCCCGATGACGATAAACCAGTCGCATGGGCAAACTCTCAAATTCGCAGGAGTGTACTTTAAGCAGGACTGTTTCTCCCAAAGTCAGTATTACGTGGCGTGCTCGCGTGCAAACTCACCTCTCAGCCTGGTTGTTTTGGTGGCACCCTCTGAAATGGCAAAGAACATTGTTTGCAAAGAAGTGTTGTAAAAAGCCTAACTTACTTTTTGACACGGCCGATAAACAATAACAATTCCAAACTAAACACTCACAATTATCTTATTTTTTGACTAGCATTTCATTCCACTTTCTATTTTAAAATATGTAGCATGTTCTATTTTAAAGGCATACGTATTATTTAAATAATATTGAAAGGAAGACACGAATTCCACGTGGACAATATTACAGGCAAAGGCTAGTGTTTGTAANTATTATTTAAATAATATTGAAAGGAAGACACGAATTCCACGTGGACAATATTACAGGCAAAGGCTAGTGTTTGTAAAAAAAAACTTTGTCCAATATCTTTTTGTACATACATATACACGAAGAAGATATTATGGACGCAAGAAACTAAACTAGGCTGAACTAGAAACATCTAGGAATTTCTGTCTTAATATGCTGAGACAGTTTCGCTCGACATAGCACATTGCACATTGCCGTGACTGTGTTAAACCTTGTGATGAAAAAAATGTATAAAAGGTATTTATTCTCTCATTCCTGACGTGCATTATTTCAATTTAAGAATGGCCTTGACCATAATAAAAATTAAAACAAGCGAGCTTTCAGTTGAACGAAAAAAAAAATGGGGATAATCAAGCACACAATTCGTGTTTCATTTTATCACCTAAATTTACGTGCGTACAACAGCGACGACCAACTTTAATATGATGGCGAAAATTTTAATAAACCAACTGTGACGGACACTTATACACTCAACTTCTATTTTTCTCGTATTTTCCTGCAAATTTCTTTTTATTAGGTTTTTCTGGCTGATACAACGCTTACTTGATAACATGCATGGACAAGTTCACATATGAGACTGGTGAATATTAGCATTAGCAACGCACTCACATTTCCTGTATCTGTTACCAAAAGTATCAGATAATTTGTAACAGAAACTACTCTGTGACACTCACAGACTAAAGATGTGGCAGAGCGATCTCGCTGGTTACGCACAATCAGTTTCCATGTACCAACATTGGATTGCTTTTCTGCCAACACGACTATCAAAAACGGCGTGGTTTGGCTTTGGGGTTAGAATAATATTTAGTAAACAAGTGCTTTAGAGGTTTGTATACTTCCTCGAACAAATTTTTAATGCAGTTTGATCAAATTCAAAATGGTAAAACTATTTTTTAAATATAATAGTGCTTGTCATTTAAAAATTAAGATATAAACAAACACATGCATCACTGTTGACCATGTGACTTTGACAGTTGTGTTGCTTTGGGTAGCTCAGTGTTGGGAAGACAAATAATAGATATACCTCATATTTAGTCTATGGTGACACAATCAATGGAACGGGTATAGAAAAGTGCTGTAGCGACCCATCTCTAGAATAAACTGCCAGGTCTGATCAGAAAGGTGAAACAGGCGGTGTGGTGGTACAGAAGGGGTATCTCACCACCACTTTTTCCGTGGACAGTGGCTGGTAGAGGGTCAGGGTAAAGGCGAAGAACGTCAAGAGGGAGAAGGGGGAAGAAACCTGACGCCGGCGAGACCGGATCTCGCCGAAGAATCGACTGTCTCCGGTAATACCATTAAGAGAAGAATCCTGTCGAAGACGACGCCATCTGCCAAGAAACAGTTCAGACCAATTTGTTCGATGCTCCGCGCTGTGGTGAACCGGGTTGACAAAGGACCAGTCAGTCGCTGCCAAGGAGCACTCCACCGCGGCGCTGAGGGTCGCAGGTTCGATAAAAGCACACCAGCCCCACGTCCGCCAGGTTACCGCAGCTCTTACCCATTTCGCAACAAAACACTGGCAAGGAGCTCCCACGGAAGTAATTGAGTTTCTCCTACAGAAATGAGCGGTCACTTGATGGGATGAAATAAGACCAACAAATACCATGGCCAAGCACATGTATCGTGCAATAAATCTGGAATCGAATCCGGTCAGGATTGCGGCAAGAGAGCGTTGCTTAAAGTGCTGACGACAGATACCGATCCCTCTCGAATGAACGACCACATTCTGTGAAACTAAGGCCCGTCCACTGCCCACGTGTATTAAAGGACCTTCAGAAATATAAGGGCAGTCACATTGACGTAATCGTTTCACGTGAGTGATTGCAGCCATGTTTAATTTTAAGCAGGTCTTTACATTTCAGAATAATTTATCGGGGAAATGTATTTTTTTTATCGGCGACAGGCATCAGCTGCCTAGAAAACTATGATAAGCTGAAAATAGCAATTGCATTTAATGCAAAAATGTTTCGCTGTTATCGAAGCAATCGTTTTCAAGGTAGCTATATAATCGCGTCTCTAGGCTCGTGGTGCCATCGTGAAGGACCAAATTAACAAACGACCTCGTGAGGGGAAGGTGCAGCTCTTACATTCCTTGAGCTTCGCGCGGAGGGGAAGACAGGTATACTACACTCAGTGGAAACTACCCCGGGCCGTCTGTGACATTCGGGAATGTCAAAAACGGTGGTGTGGTTTCCTTATCGTTTGCCATGTGGCATACAAGGTTTTGATGGTTTAATTCTCCCCGAGTATACAGACACATGATAGTGACATTTGTTATAATGTGCATAGTAGACGAATAAGAATAGTATATTAAAAGACCATTTGTAATGTTCAGTGAATAAAACAGATTTGTTGGATTAACAGGAAAACATCTGCCTGCTGTTAAACAATAAATAAGAGAGAGGACAACGTACAAATCTAAAGCATGATTAATAATAAGCACACCTAACATTAGTTGGAATTCATTTGACGGGCCCACAAAAAGTATTCGCAGTAAAAATTATCTTGTTTTAACAATAAATCGAGTTCAAAGTACAGTAAACACAATCTCTTATTTTCAACCCTTGTTTTTTTAATTGTGCCTTTTTAAAGTGCACAAATAACCATAAATGCAAATACGATTTAAAACATTTCCTTAAAATGGTACAAAAATGGTATGATAGGAGCAAGACTAGAACCACAGAAACATGATTGAAACTGTTACCACAGGAATATGATGTTAATAATGGCAAACCTGTTCGGAAATGTTGCGTGGAATCCGTATCTTAAATGAGTAAATTTTTTTTACATAATAAGACGCCTTAAAAGACGCAACTTGAAAACATGCATGTGTTACACATCAAACCAAACAACAGTAAAACTTTAAGTGGTCACTGTAAATCAGATCACCATCGTTTACAATACGCCGTTTTCTATGCAAGTTATTCGACTCCTGAAAATGCACCATAAGTTTTTCACTGCAGTTGCTACCACCAAGCTGTCATTATGTCATCTATAGCTTTCACTTGTCACTAACGCTGTCACCTCCCACACGTATTACAAATTATTCTTTTTCTTCTTCCGTGCAACGATTGTTATTCCAATATAGTGTTTCTCCTCTTTTTACACATGACAGCTGATTTCCAGTCTTTTTTCTGAAATACTGTTTACAGCCTCGTCTGTAGCTAAAAGCTTTTATTTGGTCGGCTCTTTGCGATACATCTTTATCAGCTACACGAGACTTGACAGTGTTCCAGATATATATTCTATGGCATTCAAATAATGGTAATACGGCGGCAGCATGACTACTTCGTGGCTACATGCTTCAAGAAGTTCGTATGCATAATACTTGCGAGCTGGGCGTTGGCATTTAACAACAGAAAGTAGTTCTGCTTTAGAAATTTCTTCTTCAAAATCAATATTGTTTACCTTGACCATTCTTATATTTCGCAGTACGGACAGTAGCTTTTTTAAAGTAGTTACTTTTTTGCAGGCATAAAAGTTTTGAATTGTGCGTCGAACGACGCACAAATCAAAGTCATCCCAAACTTTATTTCTGTTACTCATCTGTAGTTTTTTCCCTGTTGTACATACTTTTTCATCTGTTAGTTTTGATACACTCGTTTCCTTGCGTATTTTACATATTATCGACACCGATTTCCCTGTCGCAGCTGCTGCTCGTTTCGCGGCATTTCCAATGGTATGGGTAGGCCCACGTCTTCCAGAAACCTTCTCGTTATCAAAATGCGCAATTGCGTTACCAATGATGTCTCCGATTTCACTGTGAATCGTAGGAGATTTTTACTCGAACATGTTATGAATTACTCTTTAGTGAGTACCTCCCACAAGACTGACGTGTTCGCTTTACAAGCGCACAGACTTTACAGTAGGTATCGGCGACACTATTGCTTCCTGTGATTGGGGCATTAAACCTTCCCCGCCTCCGTCCTAACTCCTTGAGCAAAGTAAAGACCCACGACCGCATTCTTTCCAAAAAATTTTGAAGACGTTGCTGAGTTATATCACACGACATTTCTCTATCTCACTCCAAGTAAGCCAAACAAATGCGCCAGTGCTGTATGTAAACCAGGTAAGAAAATAACTCTGTGAGAAAGGTACAGTTTATACGCCCGTTAACATTGAAATGCTTTCTTTTTAGGTTAAATGAAACGTTCAGCTATACTTTATTTAAAAAAAATTTATATTTATTTTAAAGCAATTATGAATTAAAACCAGAGAAAAAAAGGCACGTTCGCAAAATGCAGTAAGACAAAGTTTTTATACAGATAGAATTCATTTGAGTTTCTTATACGTTATTCCTGAAGTAAGAGTATATTTTTGTCACATTTAAGTTTGCAGGGATGGATTATTGGAAACACCTTTCATTTGTTTCAGAATATTATTTTAGCTGTCCAGCGCATAAATACTATACGTTAGTTCCTTCTTGGCGTTATCTTCCAGGCTTTGTTTACTTGTGGCGAAAGGATACTTGGTGAATGGCCTGAAAGCAGAACTTTAGCAAGGTTTCCAAACAGTAAGAAATAGCGATAGACGGGCTCGTGATCAATGTAGACAGCGTGACTGCACGGGACCAAGCCACGTGGTTCCGACACTCGTGGAGGGGCGATGCAGTGCTGGGGGACTACGAAGCCGGCAGTCAGGCAGGCGCACTCTGGAGCGGACAGTGACG